>LOJH01029143.1:0-10557 GCA_001685095.1 Ellobius talpinus | reverse complement strand
CTGAGGATATAGTATCTTGTTATTGGGTTGGGGGGAATGGGGAGGAAGTATCCTTGGCATTCTGACATTTTCAGCATGAACACCGAAACTGAAATTTCTCAGCCTTGAACTTTCTAAACTCCACATCACCCCAAAATCTCTCACATATATGTTTTCACAGATCTAATATCTCTATGTCTAATGTATTATTGGAGTTAGGAAATTTATTTTGGGGGATCAGTTTCCCTCCACAAGAATAGAAGATATTAAGAAAAGGCATATTCTTTCATTTAAATAAATTCAAATCCAATCATGAGATTACAATTATCACATGAACCTTGAAGGGAAAAAAAACCCATGGTGTTTTTAAGGCACCTCATCCTCCAGGAGATAACACTATGCCCAAACTCTACATGATGTCTAAAATTCTATTTTCTGATTTGACACAGTGAAGGACAGTCTCCTCATTTAAGACAGTATCACAATAGCACAAACTCCAATCTCCCCAGTGATGTGCACTATGCATCTACTTTTGCACCTACAGGTACATGTCTTCTAACCAGGTCTTCTTGCTCAGAGAATTTAGCCACTTTTATTTCCTTGCCTGAGCATCTCTTTCCGTAGCAATGATAATGCCTGCAGCTATTAAACAAACACATTTTTACTAGGTCAGAATGCCTAAGGGCCCATCTTGATAGGAAGTGGAAAAAACTGAAGGGGAAAATGCACTAGTATTTCTGTAAATAAACTTTCCACTTTGTGATGTGCCTTACTGAAGATGCACTAGGCATTCTTCCTTCTTCCTGAGAAAAGGGTATGGAAGCATGCCAAGAAACACACTATCCCTTTTTTAAAAAAATCCTTTTTAACAACCACAAGAAAGAGGAATACATTGCTTCCTGGGACTTCATATCCATCACAAAAGCTCAAAAGCTTTTAATTAAGAGAAAAAGAAGACATAAGCCAAAGTACATAGTATTTAGTAGAGTGTATTTCTTACATATCCTAGTTAAGAACAATAGATTAAGACAGGTGTGATATTTCAGGCATTTAGTCCAAGAACTTGAAAGTCAGAGTCAGGTAGATCTCTGTGAGTTAGAGACTAGCAAGGTCTATACAGCAAGTACCAAGAAAGTCAAAGCTACATAGAGAGACCCTGTCTCAAAACAAAATGACAAGAAATAATGGCTTTTAAAAGTGACTATTATAGCTCCACAAGGTGAAACTCATGTCTAGCACCATTAACTGGGTCAACAGTTTGGGCTAGGTAGATCATAGCTCCTAGAAAAGAAACTACTACAGTTTGCTAAGTGAGGATAGTATTAAACTCCCCCCTAAGTACACATATTTATACCCGTAGATTAATGCATTTTTCAATTTTCATCAGAGAACCTTCTTTTTTACGTGTGGGGCTATTCATGAAGAACGTGCAAAATAAAAGAGGCTGAGGAATGTTCAGCCCTAAATGGGATTTTTATACCACATCCTCTCTTTCTAAAGCTTAGGGATTGTCTGGGAAGAGAGATCAGAAAGATTGCAAGAGCCAGAAGTAGTGGATGACTACAGAGAAATAGTATCTTCAGGAGATGAGAGGGTTATTGCAAAAATGTACTCAAAGCCCTTGGGCCTGAATACACAAGACTACACAAGATTAATCCAGACAAAGTTTAAGCATGAATGAGGAAATCCTATCATGATGAGGAAACTCCAACCTTGAGAGGCTATTGGCAATGGATGGTTGATGGGGAAGGAGATTCAGCTTTCCTCAGCAATGAGGCTTCTAAGAGACTATCCATTTTCCTGTAGATGGTCCTAAACTCATCCACATACAGGCAGCACTAAGTGGACTGAGTAGGTTTGAAAAAAACACATGAAGTTGGGAAGGAAAAATGTGAGGGGAAAATGGAGGAATTAGAAGAAAGGGATTGGAGGGTGGGGTGGATTTGATAATGTATTTTGTAAAAACATTAATGTCAAATTTTTAAAAAGGTAAAATTAAAAAGATACATAGAAGGAAGACCAGATTGAAAAGCCTTCTACTTTTCACCAGTCTTTCTCTGTTCTCTTATTTGATTTTCATAGTATGACTATATTTTTCAGTGACTATAATAGTGACTACCTAAAATGTGCTGCTTGCAGTCATTTCATTACTGCTGAATATGTAACATAATGCATGTTTTATTTTATGGAAACAACCAATAATAATGTGTTAATTTATAGTTTGAATGTAATTGACCTGATATTGTAGCCTGAGATATAGATATACATGTCTATAAGCAATGTGGATAATGAGCATTTTTAGTTAACTAAATTATATTTAATTTCTTCCTCAGATAGAGTTGTGGCTTAGCCACTTCTCTGAAGACAGTGACAAATAGGGGAACACAGCCAGCTACGAAATTGCCACTTACTAAACCCTTTCTGCATTCTTGAAAAGACTGATTTCATAGCCTCTGTCCACCACCCTTGTGCCCTTTGCAAGATAAATACTCTTCAAAATGGTCATATCTGATTCCTTTTGGCCCACAAACTGCTTAGTCAATGAAACAAACTCGGTAGCTTCTTTTCTCACTTGACATTAAATCAAATTTTGAGGTGAAGCCATAGTGAAAGCCAAATTGTGTGTGAGTTACTCATGTAACTTGCTTTACTTCAAAGCCATTTGATTTCTACACGGTCACTAAGAGAATTTACTTTCTCAGTTGTTTATTAATTCACTCATTCATGTTTTGACTCATCTAGCAAATACTAATTAGATGCTTTCAAACACCAAACATGCTGTTAACATGTTATACATTCAAAGATCTTGGAGCCAGAGTTCTTGGCCTTGAGTTTATAGTCCAAGGGACAAAAGTAGCCAATAATAAAAGATAAAACAGTTAGATATTATGAAAAAATACATTCACAAAGTATTCATAATGGTATTCTTTGTTTATATTGAAAATAAGATCATGAGGATGATAAGAAACAACCTGTTCTTAATTTTGTCATTATTGCAGTACAGGAGGAAGGAACAAAGCAAAAGTGATCATCTTTACAATAGCTTGAAGATGTCTTGAAAATCTTTGTGGTAAGTTTACCAAGTCTGAAAGCTGCTAGAAATATTTTATTTTTTGTTACTTGTACACATATGTGGGTGTGTATAGGAATGTGAATGCAAGTCCAAGTGTCTGAGGAGATCAGAGGCACTGGATGCCCTGGAGCTAGAGTTACAGGCAGTTGAAAATTTTCTTACATGGGTGGAGTCATGAAGCTCAGATACTCTGTAAAACCAGCATGAGTTCTGAATTGCTGAGTCATCAGCCACTCCTGAAATATGAATTCTTAAAGCAAGCAAGGAGTGGCAAAGCAGGTTTGGACTTGGCAGGTTCAATCAGGGAGTTGAACATAACTGTTTAAATTAGGGCAAAGAAAATGCAACCGTAAAGAACTGAATAGCAAAAGTGTACAGATAAGGAAGTAAAGAAGGGCCCTGTTGGTTAAGATAAATGGTTATCTGTCCTGCATGAGATGTGGAGTGTCTGGAAGAATCAACTAAATGGGGTTACAATGATGTTTAGCTATTTTTATTTGGTTTAAGTGTATTTTTTAACTTCATCATTGTGAGTGTTTGTGTGATGTGTTTCTGTCTGTGTAGACAGACACAGGTGTCTGTCATCAGAAGACAACTGTCAGGAATAATTACTCTCTTTCTACCATGAGATCCAGGAATCGAAATCGGGTTGTTGTGATTTCACAGTACAGCCTGTGTTTTTAATGTTTTGAACCATCTTGCCTACCATAACTTGTGCTTTCCAAAAGATTATTTTCATGTAAGTATGACCACTTTAGTTTAGAGATACTTGTGTCCAACATCTTAGATGCAGTGGTGTCTCTCTAGGACTAAAGGTTTTTATAAAAAGGACAGTATAGATTTTTTCCTTAATAAAGATATATTGATTCTATGTGATATTAATTCTGGGAATATATATATATATATAAAAAACTCTACTGCTAACAGATAAAACATGATAGACCAAAGAAATTTAGCAAACAAAGTCCAATTTGATAAAGCAGTGATCTTGACCGAGGTTATTTCAGGAGTGTGAATAAGGGTTACCACAGGTGCAGAAATGATTCAATGACAGCTCCAAAAGTCCAACTAACATTGGTGAAACCTCACAAAAGCCACAATTCTGAAGCTCACTGCATGATTTTCATGAAGCTTGACAGGTTAGAGGGCTTTTCTAGGCAGCTTGGCTGATCCTGCCTCATCCACATCATTTACTGATTCTTCAACCTTGATGAGGGAATGGCCCTGTCCATCTGATCAGTTTCAAGGACTTACTGAGACTCCCAAATAGGTAAGGAGAACCACTTTAGAACTTCCTAAGGCTCAACAAACCATAGAGTAGGAAATTGCTACACAACAAATAGAGAGTCCAAAAAGCATTCATTTAAAGTTAAGCTTATAAAAAAATTAAAGTTAAGCTTATATCTAAGCTACCCTATCTCTTATTTTCCCTTGATAGTTCATCTATATTAAACAGAAGACAGAAAACACCTTCATGAAAGAAGTGATAATGGCAATATTTAATAGCTGAGAAAAAATATTGAAGGTTCACTAGTTATCTTTGTGAAAGTTAAATAAATAACTAACAGAAGCTGATGGCATTATTTCTAAGTGTGATTGCTGTAGTTTGTACCTTCTATAAATGTTTGAGCTATCATAATTGACTTTTATGTTATAAAACATCAAAAATAATAATTTTGTTGTGTGTTAACATGTTTTCTGTACAAAGATGGGACCCAGTGAGTAATTAGTAAGTTAAGAATTTTTGATATTTAGTCTTGCATATATGATTTTCAGGACAAGTCATTTGTAACCAAAGACATTTAGTTCCAGTAATAACAGCAAAATAAACATACATTTATTGATTGCCTCAGTCTCTGAAAATCCATGCCAATAGAAGTTGATTACAACTACCTAATGCACAGTTCCTCCAAACAAAGCTTTTTGTCCTCATTCCTCAAACTGCATAGAGAATTTCAAGAAGCAAGTGATAAGGAATTAACCTTGACTTGATCTTATTCAATACCTATGAGGTTTTGAAAACGACTAAACCAATTACATGAAGCTCATTAAATTTCCTTCCTTCCACAAATAGAGTAATACAAATAGTATAATGTACTAATTTAAACTTACAAACAAGACAATGACGACTTCCATGATGTGGTATTATAACTTTATGTCTTTGTACTGCAGGAATCTGGAATATTATGTCTCCTTGTCCATGTCTGTTCTTTTACCATTGTCTCAATCATTTCAAAATGCAATAATTTATAGTAGAGAGAAGGAAGAAAGATTTAACTAAAGCAAATTATGAATTTAAAAGCAAAATATTAAATTAAAAAAGGTATGTTAATTAAATTTATAAAATAGTTAAAATTAAATGTTTTGTCAATACAATTTATTAGGAAGAGAGTATAATCCAAGTGAACAAGAATAAAATCATACATTTCTCAAGCAAAATTTAATAGTGACAAAAATATTTTTAAAAGTGTTCAATATAATTATTAAAATAATTTTTTATTGTTCTAATAAATAAATATGTAAATGTTCAATATAATTAGTCAATTGCATTGAACTAGAATTATTGTATACCCATAAGATTTACAATCATGTAAAATAATTAATAACACATTCTGGGATCTCAACACCCCAAAGTCTGTTTTAGAATTTGTCATAAGCTTCTTGGAAAAAAATTGACTGTAAAGATTAAAAACTAAACATTTCCAAGTCATTTATTCAACAACTTATGTTTAAGAATGTATCATAAATATAAAATTTTAAAAGTTTACAATATATGTTGAATAGAGGTTGATAACAATGCTATCAGGAGGCATAAAAGTTTAGTTTTGAATACTCTATAGTCAATTTTGGGATTATTATGCTTTTTATTTATTTTTTGCTTAATTTTACCTTATTTTCTATAACAATTATCAAACCTGGCAAAACTTTAAGCAAAACACTATTAGTGCCCCAAACAAAATAAAAAAACAAAGAAAAGAAGTTAATATTTGGAAATTAAAAGAAGAGGGAAAACACTATAACACTATTATTTAAAACGTGTTCAAAGATACTCCAGTAAAGAGTTTTGCACCAAAAAAGAGTTGCAAGTCAATTCTTAGTTCTACTTATATTGAGAATGATTAATTAAAGTAAAATATTTCAGGATACCTGGAACATTGGTAAAATTAAAGTTCTTATGTTTGTATGGAGCTCTACCACATGCTTTGGAGAAACTCCAAAGTCTCTAGGAACAACAAGAAATAGGGTGATAACTCTTGCTCATTAATATTCTCATGTATGTAAAAGGGAATCTCTGAGCCTACCTACATGGTCTGTGCAAATCCAACATTCCATTTTTGTCACAGTAGAGGAGGGGTAAAGAACCTGGTAATTGCTCAGTCTACAAGGTAGAGTGCTTCAGCAGTCTGTAGATGGAGGCCACTTTTTCATTCCCGGTTGCCCAGACCACGAAATAATCACTCAGAAACTATATTCTTAAATCACTTCTTGGCCAAACACTTATGCGTATTTCTAGCTAGCTCTTATATCTTTGGTTAACCCATTTCTATTATTGTATATTTTACCACAAGGGTCATGGCCTACCGGAAAGGTTCAGCAAGCAGCTTGCGTCTTTCTCCTCTGGCAGCACCTGCTCTCTCTCTCTCTCTATATATATATGTATCTTCCAGCCTGGCTATATTCTGTTAAGCCATTGACTGAAAACAGTTTCCTTATTAACCAATAAAAGCAAAACACATACAGAAGACTTTCCACACCAGCAGTCCTCATCTTTTATGCAGGTCCTGGAAAATTCCTGGAGAAGCAGTGGCCTTGGAAATAAGGAAGTCATTGAAGCTGGGTTCTGATGTCAGCAGAGGATATCAGCATCAATCACTGTAGGAGCTGCACCACAAACAACAGGATTGTCAAAAAGAAGGCAAAAACTAAAACTTTCCTCTTAGACCTCTTTATTCCTTGGTGGTGGTGACTACAAGTTGCTGCCTACAACTATGGGTAACATTTAAATTGACTCAAAATGGCATCTGGTGATCTAGGAATGTGATCGTCTCTATTCCACCTAGGGAGCTTTAGGTGAAGTCATCAATCTGCTGAATCGGTTTTATAGGGTCTCTCAGAGTACACTCTTACCCTCACCCCTCCTTTGCTACACAGCTTCTAATGTGAGTCAGATTAGATTAGTCCCCAGCTGTAAAACCTTCTAACAGTTTTTTTTTATCATAGCTAGAAAAAAAAATACAACCCGTTATCTACAAAGTCCCAATGTACCTTTCAGGCTTATCTTTCCTTATCTACTTATCATCATTTACCATAAGAAAACTTCATGGCTTCCTTTCTGTCATTTGAACTTATGTCACTGATTCCCATCTCAGGACATCTGTCCAGGTTGTTCTTCCTGACTGAATATTTCTTTATATTCCCACATTTCCACATGCTTCCTGTTCTTCAGTCAGACTCAGTACAAATGCTACCTCCTTATCTCCAGTATGTCTGAATAATTGCTTAATCTCTTAGAGTATGTTTGAAATTATCCAATAACTGCCATTTTCCAGCCAAGGGCAAACAAATTTATCTCTGAATAATTTGGTTTAAAAGTGTGTATGTGTGTGCATGTGTGCGTGTGTGTGTGTGTGTATGTGCTGGGATTAAATGTGTCTGCCACCACCGCCCGACTATGACGAACCTATTCTATAGAAGACATTTGGTATGCATGCGCACAGAGACAATATTTAAATAGCAGTAAATAAGTATTTAAACATTAGTAATTTAACTAATCAAACATTAATAAAAATTTAAAATAAAGCAAGTGTGAGTGGAAAAGGAAGTTTCGCATAGAAAGTGTAATGTCAACTTGATGTAACTTGTCTGTTTCTGCTTTTGTTTTATATTTTGCTTGTTTTGGTTTTGGTGACAGAATTTTACTATAATGCTGAGGATGATCTCAAAACTTCAGATTCTCCCGCCTCCAATTCTCAAATGCTGATTGGAGGTATGCACTGTGATTATGAAATACTAGCAGTGAAACCCAGAGACAGTGCAATCTTGGCTAACATGAGTTGCATTCTCAATACCTGTTCAAATTCTTAAGAATTATTAGAATACTGAGGAAAGGAAAAAGGTTAGAATATATGTAACACACTAACTGTGAATAATTGTTACAGCCTATGATAGATACATGGCAGTTCTTTATAATATTCTATATTTTATGGATATGGAACTGAAACTAAACCAAAATAAAAATCCAGTAACAAATAATTTAGTAATGAGTCTGGACACCAGTGTTTGCAACAAGGCCATTGGAAAGCTTTCCTAATAATTCTCCAAGGAAGTATTCTAAGAAATTGGTATTTCTTAGAAAATATCAATGAAGATGGTAATCATTAAAAGAGAGGCAGATTCTGAGCACATTGTAAAGGTACAGTCAGTATGCCCAACAGAAGGGATTAGACATATGAGAATTATTTTTTGAACTGGAATGCATTATTTATCATTTTATTCCAGAATTTTCACCACTGAGATACAAATATTGTAACCATAATAGGTTTTTAAAATAAAATATCTTATTTTCTCATCATTTTTCTCACCATGGGGCTTCTGTAACCTTTACAGGGTGCCTGGCATTAAAGATCTTTCAAGCACCTGGCTCTAGCCCATACTCTTTCCTGTCTCATTTTATAATTCCAATCACCAGGGTCTCATATGAGCCAACATGCTCGGGCTGTTGCTCTCTTCAGAGAGAGCCAGTGTCTCACTTAGCAATTCTCTGTGTTAAAATAATGCCATCTGTTGTTAGCCAAGCTGTAACTAGAATCTCTCCTGCAAAGAAAGATGTGGTATTTTACCATAATTCATCTCAGTCATTATAAAGAAAGGATTGAGATTCTTCCACGCATTGGCAACAGTGAATAGAACTGGTGCTCTGGGACAAGTCAAGATCATTTAACTAGTTTATTTTCCCATATTAAAAAATACTAACCAATTTATTTGATAACACTATTAAAGTTTTAGCTGCAATTCGAAAGAGTGAGTTTAAAGATCTTCCACAGGCATAGACATTAATACTTTGCACTGCACATTTTCAAAATGAAAATTAATGTAATGTCTAAGGTCATAAGAAAAAAACGTTGGGTCAGTTAACCATAAGTAATGTTTACATATGCGTCTGAGATATTAAGGAAGGTTAATATGTTACAGGCAAATGTAAGTAATTTGTGAATGAAAATTGCACAGGGGAACAAAGAATTAACCTCAAGAGACCATTAAAGGCATATATATTTATTAGTAACTAAGAACTCAAACAACTGACAGAACTCAGATGCCTTGGCAATGCTAGGTTGTTCCTAAGAAATGAAAAGAAATGGAAAGAACAACAACAACAACAATATAAGCCTCAACATTTAGATTTAAGGTGACAACAAATAGCCCATCTTTTACTTTTTTGTCCTTTGCTGGTAAAAAGACAGATGTTCCCCAAAACACTGAATTTTTTTTTTGGAGACAAACATCTTTACTCTGCAATAACAACAAGTGGATAACAAAAGTCAAGCATTTTACAGTTTAATTTAAGAAGCTGATCTAATTTATTATTAACAGCATGAACACTTAAATAAGCATAATATATAAGTGACTCTGACAGGGACACCGGTGCATAACAGTAAATGAGGAGGAGAAAAAAAGGTACTTGCACATCGCCAAAGGATTCGAGAAATCGTTTCCAAAGATTTCTTTGTTGAGTTTTTCCATGGAAATGTAACTCCACAGAGGTAGGATTCTGTTATGCATATTCTGAAAACTATTGTTGTAGGGAGAGGGGGCCCTGGTTTGTCCCGGCTGCCCAGCTAGCTTATACCCGAAATAACCACACAAAAACTGTATTAATTAAAACACTGCTTGGCCATTCATTGGCTCTAACTTCTTATTGGCTAACTCTTACATATTAGTTTAATCCTTCTCCATTAATCTGTGTATCACCGTGTGGCAGTGGCTTACCATAGATTCTAACCTGTGTCCATCTCCTGTGGAGGATCCATGGCTTTTCTTGATTCTGCTTTCTTCCTCCCGGCATTCAGTTCTTTCTTTCCCACCTACCTAAGTTCTGTATATCAAAAGGCCAAGGCAGTTTCTTTATTCATTAAACAATGAAAGCAACATAAAAACAGAAGGAACTCCTACACCAAACTATGTTATTCTACATTTATTACTAAGAGGGGTGCCTAAACATTGAACTTATACATTAGATATTTGACCAAGAGATTAATAAATGAGACAGCAAGAAGAATGTTTAGAAAGAATAAAATAATTGCATTAAATTGAGTAAAGGATTAAAGGAAGGTTTTCCTGGAATGAGTCATATAATAATATCATGAAGTAAATTTAACATTTGTACAGATACTGGGCTTAAGAATAAGCCCATGGTAGCCATGTAAATACAAAATACTCCATAACAAATAGGATTCAACAATTTATCCTAGGAGAGTGATATCAGGAAGCTATTTATTTATTTATTT
>LOJH01029142.1:3897-21416 GCA_001685095.1 Ellobius talpinus | reverse complement strand
ACAATAACAATAACAATAACAATAACAATAAAAAATAATAAAAACAAAAAAACAAAAAAAGCAATTATTAAGAAAGTTTTCTGAATAAATGTGGCCGATACATTTGGAAATTCAAGGCCAAGAGTACATGCAATATATTGATGAGAAGAGTTGACAAGTAAAGTATTCAGAGAATAATATAAACTATAAAATTGATGTGAAATATTCCAATGCTTAGGTTCCTTTGATACACACTCAGGATAAAGTATGTGTTTCAACAGTCTTAATGTTTTAGGATTACATTGCATGTGAGATTAAACTGATGCACCAAGAAGCAACAACAATCCCCAAGGTCAGAGAGCTCTTAAATTGGGAGACTAAGATGTTCAAGTATATCATTCTAGGAAACCTATTGAAAGGTTTACACTGTACCTGTAACTGATATCTTAAAGGGGGTGTGGTCATGGGAGGACTTCTTTAATGTATCGCTAGGCATTCTAGACTACTAACAAAGAGACTGGTAACCTTTCACAATTGTCTGAACTTTGTGGCCTTAAACTGGTAACCTTTCACAATTGTCTGAACTTTGTGGCCTTAAACTAAGCACAGGTGACAGAAGAGATACAGAAAGGAAGAGGAAAGCAAGAACAGCTCTGAGTTTCCTAGTTGCATTATAGTGAGAGTCATGAAATGCATGGGGAATGGGTGAAATGTGCTCAAATTCAAAGGTTTATAAAGGTACTTGTGAGACACCATTATTAAGATGTTTCATGCATCTGACAGAAGTACCAGAGGCATATTTAGATGTCATCAGTACACGTCCAAGTTGAGAACATCCAAACAAATGAAATAACTCCAGGGCAGCAAAGAGAGGCAGAGAAAATGACCAAAGTTGGATCCCAAAGGAACTCTAACATTTAAGGAAAACTAAAAGTAGCATCCATAACTGTCAGGAGAGAAGCAGGAATAAGGTCATCCTGCCAGTGTGCAGGGAAAGGGGAATCCACAGCAGTACTGCAGAGAAGAGACACAGGCAAAGAATGACATTAAGTCATTCAAACTGGCCCGAGCAGACACTGCTTAGTGGTCATGATGAATGAAGACCAGAATTACACGGTGCTGAGTTTAAAAGAATTATCAGTTAGTGTTTGCTGTGTTTTTAACATTTTCTTGAATTCACCAACATGGGATAGTAATTTAGGTCACAAACAGCTGGGTGAGTTTTCAGCCCTGCATGGGATTTAGGCAGGCATTTTTCTCTCAGAGGTTGATCAGCCCTTGATCAGCTATTGAAGGTTGTCTGACTGTCACTGTATTGATAGTGATGCCTGGCCCTACTTTGCTCACATGACATCCTAACAGAGGCTCAAGAGAGTAAATGAGAAATGGAAGAATTCTTTCACATCGAACCGGGGATGGCACGTTGGCACCACTGTCCCACTCTATTGGTCAGAGTCAGTCCCAGCCATTCTCAATGAAAAGGGAAACAGACTTTGTCTCTGGATGGAATTGGCAAGCACTTTGTAACAAAATGCAAAGGTGAAAAAACTGGGACCATCTGTTGCAAGCTACCAGAGACGGTGGTAAGGAGAAGGAAACATGCACTATTGCCTAGAATCATCAGTGAAGAAGTGATGCCATAATGACATCGACCCTTGATGACAAAAGAGGGTTCTGCATGGTTTTTATTCTCATTAGCAGGATAATAAGGTTTGCCTGTGGAGTTCTGGCATTTTCAGCATTTTGGTGTTCAGTCGATCATCAACATTCATCTTGTTTTCTATTAAAAGTCACCACAAACATGACTCATTCCCAAATTTAGAAATATCTGAACTTTAGTATTTGTTTAAAAATGAAAATCTTTTTGTCTGATCTGGCAAGATGTGTTCTTCTTGAATCCCATTTTTTTAATTAACCACTGTGATTTTTAGTACAGCTATGTGTTCTTTCTTTCTCCCAGAAGTAAATGATAACAAAAAGGTAGTGTAGAGGAATTGGCAGAAAAACTCTTACCTGGGGCTTTCTATATATAATTTAATTTAAGCATAAATGATGCTTTATCAGCCCTCAGAAACATTTCTGTTTCATCAGTGAGGACACGTCAACTAGCCAGTTGATAAGCCTGCTGTATGAAATGGCAAAAAATGCAGCTTAAGAGTCTCAAAGGGTCAGGGAACAGTTCTCTTTATACTGAAATTAGTATCCAAGTGTAGGGCGTCGCTTATGATGTCATTATACAGCCACCTTTCTTTGTAGGGTAATGTAATGAGATGTATTGAAAAACAAATTTATTGACAAATTCATTGAGAACTGAGAAGTCTGTATCCCCAGGAGGACAAGACTTCTCACATCAAAGAGCCAATCATAATAACAATAATAATGACAAAGTATAACCAGTGACAGGTGCTACATATGAATTATTATAATCGTTCCGGTACCTACCAAGTAGAAGCTAAGAGTTGGTCTCAGCATATTGAGGGTGATTGTTAATATTCAACAGGGATAATATTTATTAGTGGTAGATGATACGTTTTAGGTATCTTACAAATAATAAATACACTAGTCACATGCCTGGTATCTGTCACAAATAGGTTTTCAAGGCAAGTGGAGCTGGGTATCCTTTATTTGGCCTTGGAGGCCTTGCATACACATATGACTGTAGAACGCACTGGAAGAAATCAAGGCCAAGTTCTCACATTGTAGCACTGAAAACCACAAGAGAACGTGTAGCATTTTCTCAGGCCTCGGAGACTCTAGTGAAGTACTGAGACAAGGCAAAGTTCATCTTGGATGTTTTAGCAACTAGAACTGCTAGAAAATGTTTCTCTTGTTCCCCGGCCCTGTTGAATTTATAACACTTAAACACCTGTGTCCATCAAACAGAACACACAGGATCACAGCTAGAGCTCTTCTTGACTTTGCAATTTCATTGACTGACAGTTTAATATCTATTTATTTTCACATCTGACACTAGTAAAGACAGGCTGGCATCATGAATGCCAAGACATTATGCTGACAACTGTATTTTTTTCATCTTTGGGGGGTGGTGGTGGAGAAAGGTTCAACATTGTGAAGAAAAGTGTTCTTTTCAACTACCACAGCTCCAATAAAGACCAAATTATAGTTCAAATATAATTGGCAGGAGCTATTGACAGGTTACCTGTAATATTTATGTAGAAGTTGGTACATTCAATTTGAGATTCACTAGAAAACTCACTGCAACTATTACGCTGCAGAACAGAATGTGCAATTAGACTATTTAAATAGCTGAAGCAGCTGCCTTGAGTGTGGACTATGTAAACAGTGTTTCCTAGGCTCAAATTGAATGTTTTGGATATGGTCTCTTGTTTTCAGCCTCTCCGAAAGGGTCTGAAACACAAACTAGAGTTCTAGCTCCATCCGGGCTTCCGTA
Source organism: Ellobius talpinus (assembly GCA_001685095.1). Lineage (NCBI taxonomy): Eukaryota > Metazoa > Chordata > Mammalia > Rodentia > Cricetidae > Ellobius > Ellobius talpinus. The sequence goes on along the minus strand of LOJH01029142.1, from coordinate 18,025 downwards.
AAATCGGAGTGACACCCCGGATGAGAAATAGCCGCACCATGAAAGTAAAGTGAAATTTAAAATCTTAAGCAACTCCGTGGCCACAGAGGTGGAGGGTGTCACATTCCAACTGGGCTCCGGGCACGGTACACTTAGTTTCTGTATGCTGGATCGCATCACGAGCAAAAGCCTTTGCCTCCCACATTTACACCTGCTATCTAAACAACAACAACAAAAACAACAACAAAAACTCAATTTTATTGCACTGCTATGGATGGCTGGGGGCATATTATGAAGATACTGAGAACATTGAACTTTTCCTTCTGCCATCTTGAGGGTTTTCTCAGGTTTAGCGGAAAGGTCTGATGATTCACAGCCACAGATTCGCAGTGCAGCCATTATGGCTGTACCTGTCTCATAATCTGGCAGTATTGAACGGACTGACTTGGCTGCCTAACAGGTTTAGCACTGAAACACCCAATTGCATCTTACAGGTCTCCCCTCCCCGTGTCATTTTGGCAAGTCCTCTAGGAATGAAATACGCTCTCTAAACTGAGGATTTTCTTCAAGTACATCCATTGACAGAAATTAGTCCTGAGATGGATTGTGGATTTCCACAAAAATCACATTAATTTCAGTTCTTGGCAATTACAGGATAATTAGTGTGATTGATGTAGCAACCTCATAAATAAATATTTTGGAGCCATAGAGGGTTTTGGTGTGTTTGCTTTCATGATTTTTGTTGTATTTGTTTGTTTAGGTTTCATTGTTCCCCGAAATCGGCCCTGGGGGTCCTGGTAGCTTTATTTCTGCAAGGGGTCATTCAGGGAAAGATAAGGGATGGAATGAGGCAGGATCCTTTTTTCCTCTACTTTATGAATCCTTCCTGGAGCCTGATTCCTGCACATTGAATACTCATTTCCCCCTCTTCTGAGTCTCCATCTCTCTCTTAGCCAATTCCTTTTCCTTTGACTGTTCTCCTTCCTCCTAGCCTCCAAATAATGCTGACGCAAGGTGTAACACCTCTCTCCCACGCTTCTGGTGATTTCCTTTCCTGTTTTTATTATCCACCATTTTTCATATTTTGCAAAAATTGAAATCCCCTAGACTTGGTAAAAAGGGGAAAGGAAATAGAAAATATTTCCAGAAACGAAATGTTAGGAAATTGTTGGAAAGAATGGAAAAAAATCATGATTTAAAGCAAAGAGAAAATATGGATGAGCAAATAGACAATATTAAGTGCATGCAGAGAGGATGTGGTTTAAAAGAACAGGGGTGGATGTTGATTTTATTGACAGAGGGTGAGAAACACATCAGAAAGAGCCTGGGAGAAAAAGACAGGACTCTTATCCAGTTTTGTTCTATCATCTGTGCGACCATGGGCAAGTCAGGCTGCCCATGAAAAGAGAAGGATTCTTGGCAAGACGCCTTCCATCTGTGAGTCTAATGCAGGAGTTTGTGCTACTGAGATTACAACTCATCCACAGCTCTGCCCAATGTCTAAGAACCAAACAGTTCAGGTGTAAGCATAAACAACAATATGCTACAGAAGTAAGTTTTGAGTAGGGGACTGGGAGAAAGCTTAGCAAGTATGAGGCTTGATGGGCAAGCATGAGGAACTGTGTTCTCCATCATCCACAGCCTTATCATCCCTGGTCCAGTAGGCAAAGACAGAGTGATCCCTGGGACGTGCTGGCCAGATGTTGTGACCGAATTGAGAGCTGTGAGTTCAGTGTAAGACTTTGGCTCTAAAACAGGTAGGAAGTAACTGAAGAAGACACCCAATATTGACCCTGGGTTACACACACATGCACAGAGGTTTACCCTGTGAACAGGGGCACAGTTAAACCACCAAACTAGGCCACTCCATGGGTGGAAAGTAGATGGTTTATTTGGGGGAAGATCAAAGCTGCTGTGGCTACCTCTTGGGAGGCAGGGAAGATAGCAAAAGATGGGGAAAGCCTTATATGGGAAAAGTTATAAAGGAAAGAGGCTGAAATGGGAAGGAAGCCTGTAAACTGGATTAACCTGGATGTAAGAGTAGCAGTGGGAGAGGTTTGCAAGCCAGAACAGCCAGGTATCTAGCATGGGGGCTTGGATATGTGATACAGGTATGTGCTGATGGGGGCTAGATGTCCCATGTCAGAGGTAGGGAGAGATAAGGGAAGTGGCTCTTCCTTACTGACAGAAAGTCTGGTTTCCGAGGAATGCTGAGTGTATGCTTTCACTTATACACTAGCAATCTTCCTCTCCCCTCTGTCACAGGGTTGAGCCCAACCTGAGTCAAGATGGTTATTTTGGACATTGTCAATTGCACTGCCATTTGGGGGTTTAGTGCTTATGACCTAACACAATGAACTCCCACATAAGTACACATCTCTGTGCATGCAAATTCATGCACACACTCCCCCACACATACATTACACCTAGACCCATTTTTAGAGTAAACTTATGCCCCGTGTTTCTTCACCAAGTGTAAATAGTCACCTATTTTATGAGATATCAAATTCGATCATTCCATTGCATTCTACGTTCATGCTAACAGTGAAGGCTCCTTCCTCTTCCTTCTGCCTCCTTAGACCTTACTCTAGAGTCTGTAGCAACTAGAAGTCCATCACAGTGTTGCTCTACTATCTAGCTAGCCTGACTCACAGACATTATAATGGAGCTGGGAAACAGATGAAGATGTCATGTGACCATAATGTTAGTGTTTATATCCTCATAAAAATAATAGAGTTTTAAGGGTGAATATAATTTTCCATTATAATGTCACCTTTGAAAACAAAGCTTTTTGCTGAGGTGAGGAAAGCAGACAGACTGTCGAGTGAGGCGGAGCCACAACACAGGCACTTCATTTGGGCATTCAGAAATAGTATTTGGGGGTTATGGGAGTGGATGGAGAAATGGTTCAGCGGTTTAGAGTGTGCACTGCTCTTATGGTGGACTCGAGTTCATTTCCCAGTACCCATCAACTAGCTACCAACTGCCTATAGCTCCAGCCCCATGAGCACTGCACTCATGCATATGTACCCTTCCCAGGCATACATACACAAAGAAGTGAAGGGTGACTTCTCTGAATACAAGATTGTAGAATTTCTCCAAAGTCTTCTTGCTGCGTCATAGGTCAATATTAGTGGTTCAAGAGACAAAGCTCAAATGACAGCAGCCACAATTGACAAAATAACAAACAACTCTAGTGTGAACTATAGCTAGAAACCCCTCATCATTCTTTTGACTATTAACTCAACATGAACTTTCAACACAAAAGGAAATTCTTACAACTCCCCTCTGGTTTTAATGTGAGAAATGGACAATTTGAGACTGACTTATTTTTAAATTGTATTTATGAGTATTTTATTTATTAATATATACACAGAATGGTGATTTTCTTTATAATGTACCTGATTTTTTTTCCTGAGAACTGTAGTATACTAATATTGATATACTATGAAGTTATTATGTGGCGCTATAGCTGGGGAGACATGAACTATCTACCTATCTACTTATCTGTCCAAGTCGGTGAACTAATGGGTTTTACTGGGATTGCTTGCTGGAGTATGGGTGGTGAGTTACATGCAAGAGCACAAATGACACGGGACAGATGCATCACCAAAAGTCCACCCAGCATGGGTGACATCTCACAAACACTGGAAGCCTGTACATACTGCCCAGCTTTCAGGCAACAGGAGGTTAGAGGATGTCTGTTTGCCTGGTCTCAGAGTGCCATGCAGCAAACTTCTCTGCTGGTAGAAGCTTGGAGAGGGAGGTGCCTGGTAAACTGGAAAGTTTTAGGGATTTCTGAAATTTATGAGTTTTGAGTTCTTTATTTCCCAAGGGTTTTTGTTCTTTTGTTTGTTCTGCTTTTGTTTGTTTGCCTTTTGGTTTTTCGAGACACAGTTTCTCTATGTGACAGTCCTGGAACTCACTGTGTAGACCAGGCTGGCCTTGAACTTAGAGATCCACCTGCCTCTACCTCCACTTCCACCACCGCCCGGAACTTCCTAAGTTTTACAATGTATAGCTGCATAATGAATTATTTCACCTCCCTTTAAAATAATGATTCTCAATAGGTGGGTTGCAACCCCCTGGGGATCTAATGACCCTTTCACAGCAATTGTGTATCACATATCCTGCATATCAGTTATTTACATTATGATTCACAACAGTAGCACAATTACAGTTATGAAGTAGCAATGAAATAAATTTATGGTGGGAATCTCCACAACATGAGGAACTGCATTCAAGGGTTTCAGCCTTGGGAATGTTGAAAAACACTGCTTTAGAACATTCTGCATCTTAATGAAGTTTCCCTTCAAGATGGAATGTTTTCTCTTGGAGGAAATCACTACATTACATAAGCTATTGGCCCAAATGTTCATACCTCAAATACAGACATTTGGAATGTCCAAAATTCTGAAATGTCTTTACAAGTCCAAAATGGCTCCCCTGCCAGTCAAATATTTCAATCATCATTATAGCCTAGAAAAAGAGATAATAAAAGCAGGACAGCTCTAAAACTCTATAGGGACAGCCTCCTGCTTTTGCTCTGAGGTGTTCTGACTGATTGCTGCTTATCTCCCACAAGGAATCGCCACAACACTGCTTCTGTTAAGTAGCTTCACAGTTGTGTGTCTTGGAGAATTGCTCTTGGTCTCCGGATTATGGAATGCATTTGAGCTACTCAACTGGTAGTCATAACAACAAATACCATTGAAAATTTGTTTGTAATCAGCTCACAGATTGCAGGGCCAGATAAAAAACAGAAACTGCCTAACCACTGAGTCCTTCCCAGATCCTAGTAATTTTCTGTGCTAATTCAGCTGCACATTTAGCTTGACAGTACTGCTCCTGCACACGCGTTGCCCATAACGAGTTAGTTGGGATCCAGTATTCCCACGCATGACATTCGTCTTCACAGTTACCTTGAAGAAGAATGAAAGGCAAGAAGGCATTTGTGTATGATTTTATCTTCAGGCACACATGGCAAGTAAGAGTCTAGACTGTGGTGTGACATCTGCTATTGGGTGAAAGCATCCCTTAACTACAAAGCGATTTAAAAGGTTCATTTCTCCAAAATAGTTCACAAAGAAGAATATGTATCTCCATTTCTCATTATGAATTGATAGAGGGAACCCACATATTTAAAAAGATACCCCCAAAGGCCTCAAAGAGCAACCAGCCTACTGTTGGAAATACTTAAATGTGAAGTCTTGGTTGTTCTCACAAAACACAATACAGACTTTAGCTCCTAGCTGTTCTGAGATGTGCCTAGCTGGGTGTTATCTTCCACATTAGCTGTGAATTGTGACTTTGATAGACTCTTTGGGCCAGGAGCAGGAGAATAGTTGTAGATGATTATGTATATAGTGCTACAAAACCAAGCAAATTTTGCTCTTCATAAATAAGCAAACATGCTTGTCAAAATTTACCACATAAAAACATACAAAGTATGTATGAGGTATTGAACTTTATTTTCATCTCCAAATGATGAAGTCTAAATTTGTATTTATGAAAGAGAGAAAACAATAGATGAAAGAACTTGCATAATGTTATTTAAAACGCAATACATTCCCCTCCTCCCCCAAATTTTGTTGGCAGCTATTTGCAACTATCCTAATGACCATGTCTATAATCAAACAAGTGTTTTCTCAGAAGTTTCTAATAAGAACTATATTTTCAGCTGGAGTTCTCTCAGATCCCATGCACCTGTTCTGCAGTTTCTCAAACCAAAAGATGTAAAAGCTTTCACTCAATCACAAAAAACTAGAGAGGTGAACAAGGTTATGATTCCTGGGCTGGTAGGATGGCTCAGCAGACAAAAGTACCCTCCCTGTAGCCTGATGACATGAGATGGACCCTGGGTCTCCTGCAAGCTGTCCTCTGACCTTCACCTGCACCCCACAGCACTTGTGCATGCACACACTTGTACACACATGGGTACAGTGAGTTAATTAATTGAAAGTGCTATTTAAAATACAAGTAAATAATACTTTTTCCAGGTGTGGAAGCTGTCTTCACATTTAAGAAACTGCCTCTGGTCTCCTACGAAGTTAGGTGTTGGAGTCTACACAAGATAACTGAGCACCCCAAGATGGTGACTAGCCTATTTTTCATTATTTTATTTTCTGCTGAATGAAAGTTGATTTAAAGTAAAACTTTTTTCCTTGCTTATTAAATGAATATAAACATGCTACTTGAAAATGAAGGAAGAGTCTGGCCTGGCTTTCTTCTCTACTGCTGTGACAAAACACTTACCAAAACCAATTTGGCAGAGAAAGAGTTTATTTGGCTGGCAGGTCCGTTATAGAGAGAAACCAAGGAATTCAAGGCAGGAACCTGGACCAGAACTGAAACGAAGACCATGGTGGAAGGCTGCTTACTGGAGAGTTTCCTCTAGCTTGATCAGCTACCTACCTCATACATCTCACACCCTCCTGTCCAGGAGTAGCACAGACTGACGCAGGCGAGCCCCTCCTTCATCAATTAGCAATCAAGAAAATGCCTCCCACATGTGACCACAGGCCAGCATGATGGAGGCAATGTCAAGCTGACAAACAAGGATAGACATCACAGAGACACAAAATCATCCCCCAGTCTCAGCTATCCCTATACCTCCCAGCCTCCATAGACTCCACAGAGAGCCGGCTTTGAGTGTGGTTTCTCTAGCTCTATTTTATAGTCATCACTTTCTCCTCTAATGAAAGACTCATTCCACCATTTTTTGATTTATCTGCTTTAAGCACCAGCTCAGGCCATGATGGATGGGAATTTCCTTTCCCCCAATCCCACCAAATACTCAATTTATTATTATTAGTTTCTGTGCTAGTCAACCCTGCAACTTAAAATACATTTTTATTCTCCATTTCTTATTACACAACGGCAGCTCTTAATCCTAAATTTTAAAAACAATTGTATTGACCATCTCACATGTCCATCCATTGCCTTTCAACTCTGTCTTTCACAATCATAATCATCTCTCACAATCTAGCTTCAGTTTTTCCTCATAAGAAATAAAACTTCTGTTTATATCTGTGGATGGAACCTCAATGAATCAGTATTTGTAATATCACAACTATGTAAATATTGTTCATTTCTGAGTCATAGAGTGTGCACCAATTCTATTTTGTCTGGAAATGTGTTCACGGTGTCTCAAGCATTGAAAATTCATATATGCCATTGCCTCACAGTGAGAAGACATTTTTCTTGACCAATTTCACTCCTCATACTGTTCCTTGTTTTATTGTTTCCCCTCCCCCAAACTTGTCTTTTTTAGGTGGGGATACTCACCTAAAAGTTTCCTTCCAATTTCCAATTGTCTAATAAATCTTTTTATATTATTTATTAGATTTTGAAAATGGAGAGCAAGGGAGGAGAACAAACTGAAATAGTAAATCCATCTTCTTGAAACAAAAGCTTTTAAAAGTGGATCCTACTCCTAAGCATCTCTCCCCATGACTCACTCCCTTAAACAGGAGGTGGGGTGGATTACAGAACTATTAACAACAAATGAGTACTGGGTTCAGCCAGTCATTTAGGGTGCACTTCTTGAACACGTACAGACATTTCCATAAAAGGCAAAGCTCCCCACCAATCCCAATCAACCACCCACTGAAAAGTGATGGAAGTAAAATGACAGGTATTTAGCGCTGTGGAAATGGTTTAATCTAACAGTGTCTTCTTGGGGGGAATGCTCTGTCCAAAGTAATGCCGATTGTGCCTGTTGTTATTATGTGGTTAATATTACTAAATTTAATATCAATACCCATGGAGAAGCAACGGTTATTTTTCATGGACACTCCATGGTTCCAATTTGTAGCAATTGAATGTTAAATAACTCATAAAAATAACTCATAACAAAAGGGCAGGAAGACATAATTTATGTATCATAAATTGGATAATATGTTACCACGAAAGCTAAAGCAACTGGGTACATTCAGTGTGTATGAAAGAATGCTGACTTGGAACCCAAAAAGTTTCAGTAAATTCATTAAATAACAACAACAGCATCAACAAATAAGAGGTGAAGTGAAGGGGTTGGGAATCAGGCTAAGCAATTTTCAACTTTTCTGTCTGCAAATAAAGACTCGGCTAAAGTATCTGTGTTCAAGCCCTTGTTTGTAAATCTAAAAATAACCTTCCCTTTAAGGAAGCCTCTGTACATCACCATTCTGTAGGAAGCCTTGAGGGCAGAGGAGACTTCTACTTAAGTGAAAAGCTAGCCTGAGAGTCACCTTAGGGCAAAAGCCATTATGTGCTTCTCTTCAACCTTTGCACAAGCCAAAAGCAGAGCTTCCTACTGAGGCAAGTCAGGCTACAACTCAGCTCTCATTAGAGTCTATGGAAATCTGAAGTATGCATCACCCGACCATGCTCATTAAATGTCTAAAATTAAGTGTTATTTTCATGAGCAACAGCAGGCATTCTTTCATATTTAAAATGTATGCATATATATAAGATATAATTTATACATAAATATATGTGTGTGCACATATACAAATATATGTGGGATATTATGTACATAACATAATATCTTATACATAATGTACAGAACATGTATCCTGGGAGCTTTTCTGATTGGCAAAGTACATTGAAAGAGTTCACTAGTCCTCATGGTTAAAGCCCAGATTTCATACTGGCACTAAAAAAGAGTCGTGGCTGATATAACCAAATACAACATATATTTTGATTCTGGGGATTGATTATGTGCTCTCTCCTCTCAATTATTTGCTTATATCCTATTTCCAAAAGTGTTTGGAAGTGAGAAGTAATTCAGTTACTACTGTCTTATATATGAGAGTCAAGTAAAATATTCCTCCAAGAGTAAGGAATGCAGAAATCCACCTCCAATTGAATTTTACTTGATAGCAAGACTTAGTGTTTTTTGTGTTTGTTTTTGTTTTGTTCCTGATTCCATGAGAAAAGAAAGTAAAAATTTCTGGGTTCTGTTTGATGTAATTAGAGCCACGAAGTGTACACGTTAGATTTAGAACTGTGTCCACAGCTTGAAGCTCACGGAAATGATTCCACTCAGTGTGTTTTGTATGATTTGTAAGAACTGGAGAGAAGGGAGGTTCCGCTCATGTGTCATAAGAAGTCATCTTGTGTTGGGGGTCATCCATCGTCTACATCCTCAGAGCTCTCTGGGACTTGACTTCCGCTACCTCCCAAATTATCAGGACAATGCAGAAAAGCAGTTCCTCTTATATAAAACAATGCCGAGGTATGTAAAATGTCAATCTCCTGTCCTAGCCCCTCCCAGGATACAGGTGTAAACCCCCTTCGGCATGGGGAAAGAAAGCAATTATTTGACAGTTAAGAAAAATCCTAATATCATTATCAGTTATTCCTACTAGCCAGCTGATATCTGGCTATATTGTAAATGGATTGAAAATACATTCTGGAATCTCAAATTCAAATCATATGGAAATAGCATAAGTCATCATAAAGGTGTTTTGAGATAATTCTAAATGTCAATTTAGCATATTTCCATATATTGGTTTTCTAAAGTGAATGAATAGCTTCTTTTATGAGGTAAATGTCATTTGGTCAAATGAGAAGGACAATTATATTTAAAGGCCAACTAATTTAGTGAGGTAGTTGTAGTTACTCATGTTAAAATCTCACTATGTTACCTTCCCAAAAGAGAACCCATGCCTTTGACTACAATTGCTCACAACAGCACGACTGCTTATCTTCTTTGTTCCCAATTTTGCTACTGTGTTGATTTTTCTGTTGTTCTTTTTTCATTAAAATCTGTTTTTCCAATGAATTCCATATAATGTTTGCTTACAGTTCTTTTGAACACTGAAGCCTAATACTTTACCTACCCCAAGAATTTCGATAGCAAATAGTTTCAAATTTTTGTTGTTGTTGTTCTGAACTTGAAAGAACCAAGCATTTTTATCTTTTCAGAAAAGTGTTTTCTTAGAGTCAAATCTAAATCTTTCTTTAAAATCAAAATCAAAAAGTATGAAAATACAGATTGTATATCTATTCCAAGGACTGCAGTTGTCAAGTTTTTTTATGTACAGAAACACCAACATCATGATTGACAGAAATTTACACTAAGCAGAATTCTTGCTTCCAAAAGAAAGATACCACTAAAGGAATACCAATTTATCTTTTCCATACTCTGCACATAAAGCATGTGCATATGTATGTATCTGTGCATCAATATGCACGTATGCACATGGGAACATGAATGTAAACACACACATACACACACAACCTTGATGCCTTATTATCTTTCTTGCTTGGATACAAAACAACATTGTGGGCATATATATGGATTTGATTTATTTTGAAACAAAAGTATAGTTCTGGCTTTTAGAGTAGAACTGAAAAGGACAATATTTTATAATCATTTTTACCATTTAAATATAAAACAAATAGATGTAATTAGTAAGAACTTACTTGGACCCTTACCCTGATGCAAACTTCTTCAGCAGATTAATGACAACCAACAAGTTAAAAACTGAATGATATTACATATAGTCATTGTTTGCTTGACGGAGTATTTTAGCCCTTTATTTTTCTGTTTAAATATTTGTCATCTTAATTGTGGCCCTCTTAATTCACAAGTGGCCATAGTAAGCATAATAAGCTGGTGGTCACAGTGTGTTTTTAATTTTTATCAGAAGTCAAGTAGGACGGTTAAGATTTTACTGTGATTTTCTTTTCATTGTCTTTGCTTTCTAACTTGTGAGTATAGTAATATACCCTGCCCCTTTCAGTCCCTAAATTAAAGCAGGTTTTAGTAGAGTTTCTTAAACCATCAATGGTCAGAATCAGTAAAAGATTTTGTTTCTCAGGTGGATGTGGTTTTTAGAGGGTTGCCATAACTGATATTCCACTCCAAATATACTGGAATACAAAGAAAAAGAGACAAAACAAAGTAAAATATGAAATGGCTTTGGGATGATGAAGTAGATATCCCAAGTGACCCAAGTAGACACATACTGTGTACCTTGTGTGCAAGAAGAAATTGGGACTTTCTTTTAGCCAATACCTTGTAGTGAAGGTGAATGGAAATTTTAGATAGTTGATGTCTCAAAAGATTTGATTTAGAATGAATCTAAAAGGAGGTTATCTAAAAGGAGGGAGCTGTGACTCAGGTGGAAATCCCTAAAAGAGGGGCTTAGTCACCCTGAAATTCACAGCCTCTCTATTCTAAGCTAGTCTTTTAAGAGCAAGCTTGTTTGGGTTTTACCATTGCATAGTTATCAACTCTATCAGTAACAGACTGTACATGGATGAGGACTAAGGATTCAGGTCGGAATACCTGAATTGTAGACTGGCAAATCTGTGAAGCAAAGAACCTAACTAAATCATGCCTGGACATGAGACCCACAGAGACTGTAAGTTGATATATGAGTGTGCTTTGAGCCACTGTGTTTATGCTAATTTCTCACCCAGCAAGAGAAAACTCATAAAATTGAATGATAGGATGTTTTCTTATGAACCATGTGTGGGAGAGCAATTGATATTGTTATTGTAAATGAAATTGGGGGTGGGAATGGATCAGAGATTTGGTGGGATTTCTTCTGAAACTTCAGAACTCTAAATGTTTCTTAAATTTGAGGAACTAGATGATGGATAGAACCTCTTTTCTCAAATGGGTGACTAGGGAACTCTAACAAAACACTGAAACCTCATCCACTTACCTCTGCTTAAATCAAAATCATGAAGCAAAAAACACATGTTGAAGATATGTGACAGACATACTTATGTTCCTCACATGGCCACTGGTTCTCTATGAGTACCAGCACCAGCAGAGCCATCGTTAGAGGGTCACAGTAGACATCCAAGTTTCCCAACTACTCAGTAAAAATCAAAAACAAAACTCTATGTGTCTGTTACAAAGATCATTGGCCCATTGAACTTTATACCAAGCATCAGCAGAACTCACATGAGAAAACTCTAGCCCACGAGGGGAGACTCTATGCAAATCTGAGATGTGTGACCTAGTGAGCCCATCCCACCAAGATAATGACAGTTTTTCAGGCTATGGGGTATCTTAAGTGAAGACTGGGTGGGGGCAGGAAAGAGAGAAGTGTTTGAGACAGTTGAGGCTCAAGTGACATCTGAAGTCAACTCCCCCATTAGGAATAAAACTTACATGTATGTTGTTGGACTTTTTTGTACCACCAGCTCTAAAATAGTGAAAAAGCTTCCCTTAGCTTGGGCTTATTCCCAACTACCTCTTATAACATAACCTGATTATACTAATCTACGTTCTGCCACATGACTCATTACCTCTCTTCTATACTGTACATCCATCTTCTCTGTGTCTCTCTTGTGTATTCTGCCTCTTTTCTTTCCAGAATTCCTATCTGTACCCAGAAGTCATGCCTATCCTCTCCTGCATAGCTATTGGCTGTTCAATTCTTCATTAAACCAATCTGTAAGTGCCTTGGCAGAGACATAAAAAAGATTTTCCCACAGTATACACAGTCGTTTCTTGTTTTTTTCTTCCGTTTTACGATTTTACCTGAGATGATCCACTATCTATTGAGATGATTCTAAAAGATGAGCCAAAATAATGGGAATGTAATTTGCTCTTGTTTCAATACTGCTTAACTGCCAAGTCAAATCCATCAGAGTAAAAGAGTAGTTGACGTTTCCTTTTAGTGGCCTCAGAGTTTCCTGACTTTTATGCTGTGACTTCCTTCTCAGATGATCTGTGTCCTTCTGCCGTCTTTAGACGACACATCATCCTACCCTTGTTCCTACTTTTATAGCCACTTTTACTTAGTAGATATTTTCCCTGTTATATTTCTTGAGCTAAATAAATCACCATTCTCATTTAAAACGTGATCAGATCCATTGGTTGATAGTTATTTGAAATTACTGTTGATGGCCAAGCCCCAAAAAATAGTAAAAAAAAAATTGGATAGCATAGACTTAAAGATGAAATCAAATTATGTGTAGCTGAAAACCTTAACCATCGCTATGAAGATGGGAAAATAATTAACTATGAAAGATCTTGAGCAAGCATCTTTTCATTCCTTTTGTCACCATCCCTGTTATTTACGTACCTTTCTCTTTTCCTCCTATAACAATCACCAGTCACACCACAAAGTATATGCATAACATAGCAAAATACTTTTCCCTAACATCATAGTCATCTGGAGCATATACTGAAGCTGCCTTAGAGCACAGTAATTTTATCATGACTTTGCTGCAACCTTAACACAGCAGAGATGACCATCTGGTGCTGACAATATATAGTCGATGGATGGAAATATTGGTGTTCTACAGAAGATACACAATCAAGGGATGGAGTGTAACCTTAGTCCCTATGCTTTTGATCTGTATGGATTCATTATCACAATGAAGAGTGTCACTTAAATAGACTCAAGTGTTATGCAGTATAAATCACTTTGGTTCAATAGGCAAAGGAGAATTTTCAGTTAACTAGATGAATTAACATGTGGTTGTGGTGACCTCGACAAACTGGTAAGAATTTATGTAGCAAACTTAGGATGTGAAGCTATGATTCATAGTTATAGCTGATCTGGATGGCAGGTAAGGTGAATGTGGCTAATACAGCTATGTGCCTAAGTGCAAATTTTGAGGGAAGAAAATGCTAACAACAAAGATAAATGTATTTTGATGTCATCTACCAAAAGTCAGCTTCAACACAAAGTCATGGATGCTGTTTAATGACAGCTTCAACATGACATTGCTATACCAAGCTATAATAGTATTGCGATCCTAAATTGGGGTTACAAATCCTATCTTTACGTAAAAGGATTTCCAAATACATCTTTGTTTACTTATTTACAAGTACAGCTTGGACTTAGCAAAGACTTTTAAGATATGACATCAGAAACAAAAATGCCAAATCAGAAAAATGAGACTCATCAGAAACATTTTTTCTGTTATCAATAAAATAAAAGCAAAATCTTTGATAAATAATTTTCTTTTTATTGTCCTTATTACATTATTTTTTAAATTGGAAATAGATTCTTCTCTTATACAGTACATCCAACCACAGTTTTCCCACCCTCCATTCTTCCCAGATCCATTCCCTTTCCATTTCTCTTCAAAAAGGAATAGGACTCCAGGAGACAACAACCAAACACACACACAGACACACACAATAATAATAATAATAATAATAATAATAATAATAATAATAATAATA
>LOJH01029141.1:6894-17519 GCA_001685095.1 Ellobius talpinus | reverse complement strand
GAAATATCTTTTGCCCATGGTTTAATTGGAGTGTTTATTTTTTGTTTGTTTGTTTATAACTGTTGAGAATTCAGAGTTCTTTATATTCAAGAGACTAATTATTTCTAAAAGTACAATTAGTTTTTTTGTATCAGTCTATAGCAGGTCTTGTAATGTTCCTAATGATTTCGGAGACCAGAGTTTAGATTTCAAACACATTCAGTTTAGGAAACTCTACTCTGAGAACTTGGACATTTGATGTCCTCCTAGCCAAGGTGCTGGAACGTTATCATACTTTTCACCACAATTCTGGAAATGTTTGGTTTTATATCTAAACCCTGTGGTTCATGTTGAATTAAATTTTGTACAGGTGTCAAGTTTGGGCTGAAGTGAATTAATTTTTTATAGGTGTCTAATTGTTTCCGTACCCATTGCAGGAGTCCTGAAGTTGAGTAGACTCAATCCCCCACTTTGATTTTCTTTGGAAAATGGACCATTACATTGTCTATATCTATACAAACTTTGGGAGATTGATAAAAGTTTTATTAAGCATTTAAGTCACCTTGAATAGAACTGCTATCTTTACTGTGTGGTCTTCCAAACTGTAGACATAGTATCTTCACTTATTTGTGCATTCTCCTTTCTCCATAATCATAGCACATAGATCCTATGTATACATATTTTAAAGTTTATATCTAAGGAACACACTTCTCTCTGCAGAAAATGCTACTGCATTTTAAATGTTTCTCTCGACCAGTATACTCTTTAGTATATAGAAATGTGATTGAATTCCATGAGCTGAGTTTGTATATTGGATTGATGAATTTACTATGGTAATTTCTATTTTCTAATAATTAACATATGTCTTTGAGTTGTTCACGCAGAAGTGGTCAGCTGAGGGACAGTTGCTTTTCTCTCTGTTGCTTTTCTTCGTTCTGCTTTGAATTCTCACCCTGGCTTCACCATTTCTCCTGCTGCTGCATGAAGGCTACAAGCACAGACACTGTGCCCTCATCACAGCTTTGAGAGACAGTGTACAGTCATTGCACTGGTGGAAGCTAAGGGTTTTGTAAATGGTCTTTACCCAGTTAGTGGAGTTTTTTTTTCCATCCTTAGTCTTCTGTGAACTATTGTGGATCATCTATTCCTGTTTATAAAATCCATGGATGGGTGTTCAATTTTAAGATGCTTTTCCTGCATCCATAGAATCCTATAGTGTTGACAGAGGTTCTGTTCTGCCAGATTCTATAACTGTTCAGTCCCAAAGAAACACACAGAGGTCTATATTAATTATAAACTGGTTGGCCTATTAGCTCAGGCTTCTTATTAACTAATTCTTACATCTTAAATTAACCCATAATTCTTGTCTGTGTTAGCCAAGTGGCTTGGTACCTTTTATAGTGAGGCATTCTCATCTTGCTTCCTCTGGGTCTGGATGACAACTGCAGACAGCCTTTCCTCTTCCCAGCATTCTCCTGTTCTGGTCACCCTGCCTATACTTCCTGTCTGGCTACTGCCCTATCAGTATTTTATTGAACTAATACAGGTGACAAATCTTTACAGGGTACAAGACCATTGTCCCACAGCAGTATGGACTTTCTGTCATACAGTTTGTGTGAGAAACTACATGTACTTTATGATTTTTGAACGTTAAATCTGCCTTTCATGTTGGGAAAAAAAATCTCACTTGGTCACAGCAACTAATTATACTTACTTCTTGCCGATTTTGATTTTAGAATCTGTATACTTCACATCCCCTCTTTTGGTAAATTACTGCGGTAAGGCCATGGTATCAGACAGTTAAAGAAGTGTGTGATTTATAGTTTAAATCTATCATACACTAAAACTAGTGTATTTGTCATGAGAAAGGAGAAAAGCCAGAAGGTTTTGCTTGTCCATTGACTCTGTCCCTTTGTAATGACATCTCTCTCAACCATCAGGCTTGTAACCCACCACTTCACCATGACTGACTAAACTCACAGTTCTGGTGTCACAGAAAGAACTGGGAAGTTCCAAGCTGAAACTCTTGCTTTAATTTGGTTCATGAAATAATTTACTGATTCAAAATGTTATTGATTTGTTGGGTAGAGAATAAGGAAAATACTACTTTGTTTTCTGTCTTGCCTGCAAAAACTTAATAGAGAAGGGTGGGCCTGCTGCTAATTATTTCTTTAGTCACACAAACAAAATGCTGTTTGAGCTCACCATGAGTCAAGAACTGCTGTAGATGGTGAGGCTGGAAATGATGGCAGTCACCAAGGCTTGTTCTCCTGGAGGTTGGCTTGCAGAATGCTGCTGCTGTGGGCGTGGGTCCATGGTGGACCTTTACGGCATGTATGCGGTGTTTCTTATAAGTCAGAATTTTAGTGGAGAGCAGCATTTAGTCATTTGGGAGTTTGGTGGGGAACAAAATCACATTTAGTTCAGAGTTAAGATTCAGGGGAAAGATGATTTTCCTTTTTTTTTCTTTTTGGTTTAGTTTTAATTTTTTTTCCAGTTAACTTTCTAAAGGAAAAGGACACTGAAATATTAAAAGAGAATTGAAGGAAGGGATACTAGCCAGAGGGAAACATGGAGGAAGGGTAGAGAATGTGGGAACACCGAGGAGGCAATATGGTTATTATGAAAATGCTCCCTATAGGCTCATTGGTTTGCATGCTTAATCCCTAGTTCATGAACTGTTTGGAAGGCTTTGGAGGTGTGTCCTCGTTAGAGCAGGTGTGTCACTGGGAATGAATTTTGAGGTTCCAAAAGCCCACACTAGGCCCAGTGCTACTCCCCAGTCTGCCTGTAGATCAGGAAGTAGCTCTCAGCTACTTCTCCAGCACCATGCCTGCCCTGTGTGCCACCATACTCTACATCATAACAATAATGTAATAACACTCTGAAACTGTAGGCCAGCCCTCAAATAAATGCTTTCCTTTATAATGGTTGCCTTGGTCATTGTGTCTCTTCACAGCAATAGAACAGTGCCCAAGGTGAGCTGTGTCTAGGGTCAAGGAAACAAACCAATGAAGGGACTTAATACCCAATGTTGAAAGGTTTGGTGAGCTTTTCTTTAGAGGCTGGGCAGAGTTAAAGCAGGGCTCTGGTCTGAGGAGACTAGGGTGGGAGTGACCACTGCCTAACAATGAGGAAGGTTGACTGGAGATGGTCTTAGGGACACAATGAGGACAATAAGATCTGTAAGAGTGTTAGGAGGTGGTGCCACCTGAATGAGATGGGGAGAGAAAAAAAGTATGTGAGGGTGAAGATTCATGGTGAGTGATCTACGGACAGTATATTAGGGAGGACACAGAATGATGTTTAGGTGCCACTGTTTAGGCTTCAGCAAGTGAGCAGTGAGCAAAGGCATCGCCAGACTCTGACAATCCAAAGGAAAAGAGGTTCTAAAGGAAGAAGTTAGTCCTTTGAATACTGAATGTTTAACTCTGTGATCCCAGCAAGAAAATACCCAAAACAGTCATGCCAATGTGCACGTAGACACATGCACATAATGACAACATTTAAAACAAGAGGATTGGAGTGTGTTAACATTATAAGGAAGGCTCCTGAGGTGGCTCGGTGAGGAAGGGTAGTTGCTGCAAAGTCTGAAGACCTGAGTTTAATCCCCAGGGCCTACATAATAGGAAGAGAGTACCAGCTCCCAAAAGTTGTCCTTTGACTTCCAGATGCAAGCTGTGCCATGTACATCACCCCCAATAAATAACTAAGTGCGACAGAAGGAGATTAGAAAGAAAGACAAATTGTGGGTTGACAAGGAATTAAGAACACAGGTCTTGGAGAACAATGGCTTTCAGGGAAATGAGAACTGTGGTTAGCAAACCTTTTCTGTAGTCATAGAGAGATGGGCATCTCCCTCTCTTCCCTCATCATCAAGTCTCCGCAAGGCATGGGCTGCTAACCTGCTGGGAAGTCCCAGTCTAAAGACTGACCTATGATGTCTATGATCAAAACTCTGGCATGTCTGCCCTGTCTCTGAGTTCAACCCCAAGAACCAACAAAACAACCAACAAACACAGTACTGGCTATCCTGAAAACCAAATGACCCATCCTATTAAATATTAAATATCCTTTAATATTTTTTTAGTGCCGGACAGGGAACACGTGATCTGTACATGCCATGTGAGAGCTCCCCCACCAGCCATGTCTCTGGCTCTATCACATTCTAAGTGGATTCTATTAAGTGGTCAAATCCCTTTCTAAGGCATCAAAGAAAGGCCCAGCCCTTGTAGCATTCTCAATTTTTTTCCTTTTTCTTACTTAAGACTTCAGTGTCCTTACACAGGAAGACCTGTGTATGTATCTTCCTTCCTTAGCAACTGGCAGGCTTCCTATCCCGCGGCATCCTTCCTCTGCCAGCTGGCTTTTGCTGTATCCCATATGGATTCAGGTATGGCCTACTCTCTTTTCTATAAAGTTTCTAATCTTTAAGGGCCATCCCCAAACCCTCTGTTGCCATATCTGCTTCCTTAGTATGGCTCCAACCTTGGTAACTTGGCTGCTGTTTTTGTTGTCATCTGAAGTACAGCTGCCTGTATTTCATATTCCTGCCTAGGCAGGCAATGACCTAGGGGGGCATTGCAGGCTTGCAGCTCACATACTTCCTGGGGGCTGCTGGATTTGTGTCTGCTGCAAAAACCCTTCATCAAGTGACTTCCTTAGTGGTGGTAATGGCGATGCTAATCGACCTTCAGTAAATTATCATTGATTTTGTTGCTCAGGGCCACCCCCATCCCTCAGAAGCAGTTCTCAAGGCTATGCAGGTGGAGCTTTTACCACCACGGTTTCTATGTCAGAAGCAGAAAACTGTAAGCCTGGCATAAGTTCAAGAGTTTCCTTCTGTGGGAAGAGAAGGGGGAGAGGGAATTTTGCTTTGTTCCAGTTTCTACCTACTGGAGCAACATCTTACCAGATTCCCACCATCTAGGAAGCTGGCCAGAACATCATCAGGGGATATGGGGCTGGCTGCCCTGTGATGATCACCAGCCATTGAGAAGGTGCCACAGGCTGCTAGCTTTCTTCACCTTTCTTTATTTTTAATTTTTTTTTACTTTCCAATACAGACTCTGCTAGAATAACAGGACTCTTAGAGGGTTGTGAACACAAGTTCTGAGGCCTATCTCATTTAGGCCCCAGTGGGCAGGTGCCCAATTGCATCGTGGCTGCTGGCTAATAGACTGAGCTAATCAAGAGAACTCGGAAGGTGGGAGAAACTCATTAGCTGGCTGTGTTCATTTCTGAATGTTGAGCCCCGGGGTGTTTGCTATTTTTGACCATTCTTGAGTGAATAAATGCAGAGAAGATGAGGACCTCTTCCTCCGAGGAACTTGGAAGGGCCTGGAAACAACACTGGCTTTGGGAGAACTATGCAGAGTCTGTGAAGATTGACCTTCCTCATGTCAGATCCTCCAAGACGCAAAAGATAAGGTGATCCCGTGCACAGGAGACTCCAGTGGGCTGCTACCAAGGACAAACTATCAGAAGGGCAAACCCAGGACAATTTAGAGTCAGGCTGGGTTGACATCTGTGGAGGTTAACACACGAGGGCACAAGGCCTGGGAGAGCTTAAGGTGGTGGGTGTTATGTTCTCAACTGTACCCCATCTCAGTCTCTCATACGTCCCTCAGCATAGGTGGCACCTTTGGAGGTGCTTGTGTTTGGCAGAAGTGTCTTGGTCCATGGCCTCTGAAAGCACCATCACTAGGGTCAGCTCAGGATGGTCCAAAGTATGGTTGCTATGGCAGTAAGGTGTTTGTAGTCTGGGACTCTACAGTTGACTCATGCAGGAATTCCTACACAGCCATTGACATCAAATCAGAAGTCCTCTGCGACCAGAGCCATGAACCTTCTGGTAGAGGATGCTCTTGCAGCCTCAGCTTCCAGGGTCCCAGGTGCTCCCCAGCCTGGCAGCATCATTCTAGATTCTTTTCTCTCTTCACATATGTGTAGGGCGACTGATATTTTTTAACCAACTAAATCGGATTAAGACTCACCCCATGACTTCATCTTAACTTGTTGACATCCAGAAAGACTTTATCCCATTTATTTAGGTATAAGGGCATAAACATGTTTGTGGTTGTATGTACACCTATGTTAGTGAAGATGCATGTGCCTGTGTGCACACACATGACAAGTAGAACATGTCAGGTATCTTCCTCTGTCATTCTCTTCCTTCTTGCTTTGAGATAAGGCTTCTCCATGAACTGGACGCTTACATTTCACTTAAGCTGGCTGGTATCTCCCTCCCCCAGTGCTGGGGTTAGAAGCATGTGAAGTTCTGCCTGAATTTTTATATGTGTGCTGACAATTTGGACTCAGGACTTCATGCTTGCACAGGAAGCATTCTTACCTACTGAGCCATCCCCTGTGCCTCATTAACATGTTTTAAGGGAGACAGTTCTGCTAAAATGTGGCATCTTTGGTGGGATGCTGAAGCTTCTCTTCTCAGTGTTTCATCCCTTGGCAGCTTCACCTTATCACCTCAGGGTTTCTGGTAGCTTCTTTTATTATTATTTATATTCTGTTGACATCTATTCACAATTTCTTTTTGCTGGACAAGAGAAAGACAAGACAGCCAAGGGGACACTGTGGTCCTTTGTATGTTCATCACTGTTACACTTGTAGGAAAGCAAGGCTGACTCCCCATCAAACCTGTGATCTCACTTTTCTTTGCTGGCCCCTGGGCAAAAGGTGTGAAGTGGTGAGGACCCACCTATAGCTTATTGGTGGGGCCATCCCTGTGTCCGCTGACAAAGGGAACTGGAGACTTCCTTGTGTAGATCTAGAGTCACAGAGGATGGGAATTCTGCCTCCTTTAGTGAGCTTACTTCTGCCTCTCCACTTTGCTCTCTGATACTTGCATTCTCCCTCCTGGGAACATGTGCCCACTAAGAGATCTTTGGTGTGTAAAATTTTGGAGCTCTTCAAAATCCACAATACACAGAAGTTACTGGGGAAAATGTCTGTGGAGAAAAATGAGAGAAAAAGAAAGAATAGAACTTGCCCCTGCAAGGAGCTTTATCAGCACAGACGAAAGGGACACTTGGGATCCCTTCAAACCTGCACTGTCATGAGGAAATTTTGGCCAGGCCAATGAGATAATGATCCCCAGGCAGAGGTAACCCAGTGCTCCTTGGGGTTGACTGTCTTCATCAATAGAATCTAACGGAATCAGTCATATCAACCCTAACAGCTCTCCAGGGTATACCTGGGAAGCAATGGGAGGAAAAATGCCATGGGGCATACTAGATAGCAGAAGCCAACACAGAAAACTCCACAGCCAGCTGTCTTCAGTGACGGTCACTGCCACCTTTTTAGAAAGTGCTTTAGCCCAGCTCTTCCTGTTTAATTTGGGACAGTGTCTCCCTCACTGTTAATTCAGTGGACCAGGATGTCTTACCTAACCTTTCTCATCTTTGCCTTGATGTAGATGGAGGCTGCTTATTCATTTCCTGGATGCCCAGACCAGAAATAATCACACAGAAACTGTATTAATTAAGACACTACTTGGCCTTTTAGCTGAAGTGTATTTCTACCTAGCTCTTACATTTTAATTTATCCCATTACTATTATTTTATATTTTACCACTTTTACCAAGAGGCTCATGGTTTACTGGTACTGGTGTTCAAGCATCTTTCTCCTCCAGTGGCTACATGGTGTCTCTTTGACTCAGCCTACTCTCTCTTCCTCTATCTGCTTGGAATTCCTGCTTCGCCCTATTCTGCACTGCAATAGGCCCAAAGCATTTTCTTCATTAACCAGTGATATTCACAGTATACAGAGGGGAATCCCACATCACCTCTCCTTTTCTGTCTAAGTAAAAATGAAGGTTTTAACTTTAATATAGCAAGATTACATAGAACCAAACAGTTATCAAACAAGAATTATAGTTTATATTCTATTTTTTATAGTTTATATTCAATATTTATATCTACTTTATCTTTTGCCATAACTAAGGAAATCTATAATTATAACTATTTTTTAACTCCATCAAAGACTCAAGAAGGATATAATATTACCAAGTAAACAGGAAGTGCATTGCAAGCAACTTTCAAAATTCTAGAATTGACAGAGACATCTCGCTGCCTGGACAGTCACCCAAAGTTCTTCTGTAACATGGGGGCACCCATCTTCAGTCTACAGGGCCATAGTATCCAGAAGACTTTTCATGAAGCAAGAAATTTCAAAGACTGTTTTTCCCACTGAGCTCTCTGCAGCATCATGTCCACCAGCTACGCACAGGCCCCCTTGGCAGCTCGCGACTGCTGGCAAGCTTTGAGTTTCTTGATATTCTGGTCACCAAGAAACTCTCTCTGTGTGTGGAATGGCTTTAATTTCTCTTAGCAATTACTCTTAATTTGTCAAAAAAAAGCATATTTGTCAGTATTTAAGCAGGCACCAATGTGCGAACCTAGCGGGACTATTCATGCTGCAGCTGGTTGCGTCTCTGCCATGTGGCCACAACCGTGATACCTGCTGGCCAATAAAGATTATTACACAGACAACAATTTGCTGAAATACCCTAATGGAGGTAAGTATAAGTAAATTAATAAATTCAAAAGTTATACGATGGTAGACAATATCACCATCTAGGAATGTAATATGCTTACACTATGGCTGGTATTATGCAGGGTTTATGTGATTTTTCTTATGCATCCATTTATTTGATTTTGGGAATTAGCTTTGTTTTTCATATTATATCCTTAAAAAGATGGTTTGATAGCAGAGCCAAGAATGAGGCCTGTTTAGAAATGATACAGTCTTTACAGACTAATAATGAACAGCTAGCTGACAGGATTGATGCCATTGAAAATCAAGTTCGCCTTCTCTTTGTCTCAGCCTTCCTGTCACAGTGACACACATATTCCTGCTGCTGGGCTATGCCATTCTGAAGCCAATCTCATTATTCTTTGGAGACTCTGATTGTGTTGTAGGTTGGCAGGAAGAAGTGCCCAGGCTGTGGTCCTGACTGCCACGGCTATAGTTGAGAGAATCCCAGAGAAGCCTGTGAGCAATCTCTGTTGAAGAAACACTGGCGTGCCTGAGTTGACTAATGAGAGTTAGACAGAGGGGAGAAATGGGACCAGCACACTCATGATCTTGCTTGTCAAGAGAGGAGATGCTGAGGGGCACAAAGTAAGAAACCCATGAAGGTTCTAGAGATTTAAGAAAAGAATCAGTGTGCCTGAGGAGCAGGGGACTGACTCCCACCTGGCAGTTGGTTTGACTGGGGAAATTGGATCAGTAGTATTAGTGATATATAACAGCAAGAGAAAATCAGTTGTCTAAGTTCTTTCAAAGGAAAATGTGACAGAATTCAATAACCAGGTACTAAGCATGTGATTGATGAGTTAAAAATAACTTAAAAGAATTTGCATATAGGAGAATGGTGAAGATCAGTCCCATCAACAGAGAAAGCCCACAGATTGGTTTTATGACAAGAAAAATGAGGGGAGGGTTGTGATTTATGGGCTCATTTTCAGAAAAAGTATGAGTAGGTCCCAGGCAGGCTCATTCTGGACACTGCACTATTCTGCACCCTCAGCTCACCTTGGGGCCTCCTTCTTAGCCAGCTAGAGACACAAGATGGGTCTCAGCATCACATGTCCGCTGTGCTGAATGCCAACAGCGACAGCAGCAACAAAAAGGGTCTTTACCAAAGAGTCCCCATGCAGGCTTGGAACTAGAGTGTGTAGACCCCATGGTACATGTGTACTCAGGGAGCATGTAGACCCCATGGTACATGTGTTCTCAGGGAGCTCTACCACATTCGGGTGGTGTGGATGTCCCTGGACATTGGAAACTCCTGCCAGTCCTCATGGACTGAGGTAAAGGGTTTGCTATTGTCCTGCATGAAATCAGCAAAATCAGAAGATGACAAGGTACCAATTAGACAACCAGACACAGAATAGCATGCACAACAGGACTGGAGAAGCAACCACTGCTTACTGGGCAAAGATATTTCTAGAACTAAATGAACTTGCGCTGTCTCCTGTGTGCAGCTAACAAACACTTCTAGAGTAGGAGTATTTGGAAGTGGATTTTCTGTTGTAGAATTCTAGCTAGAGCTCTAGACCTGAAAGCTAGTGTAGTCAACACTCCCAGCCATCAAAAAGTGGGGTGCTGATGTAAGTGGAATTTAAGGGGAACACATACCATCTTTCCTCTATCAGACAACCTGTCCAAGGGACAGTGAGATATGTGGGAAAGTCCCATGATGCCATGCGAGAGATCTGATAACATTTCTGTTTATTTTCTCCCATGGGGCATGGAATACAGACTTGTCCAAACTGCCTGTGAGATGGAAGGGAAACAGAATACCGTGAAACTCTAAGCGTGACGTGTAGAGTGTCCGGGAAAGAGGAGGCACCATCATAGCAAGTTTGGGAGCTTTCTCAGTCTCAGGGTATTTCGACTCATTTGGGGGCCACAAGAAGTAAGGACTGTGGAAGGACCTGTGTACTTCCCATAGAGGTCCCTAGGGTCAGAGAGATGTGTAAATGTGCTCCTGGGCATTACCCTACAAATTCTTCTGTGAAAGGAGATGGTGTGTTTGTTTCCCTGCCTCCCTGATCCAGATAACCACACAGAAACCATGTTAATTACAAGACTGCTTGGTTCCTGACTTAGGTGTATTCCTAACT
>LOJH01029138.1:6236-17521 GCA_001685095.1 Ellobius talpinus | reverse complement strand
AAAAAACCAAAATAATAATAATAATAATAATAATAATAATAATAATAATAATAAATTGGGGTCTAGTCCATGGCTTCTATAGTGCAGGCAAACATGGTGCTGGAGCAGTAGCTGACAGCTTACATCTGACCTGAAAGTTCCAGGCAGAGAGAATGAGACTGGGCCTGGTGAGGAGTTTTTCAAACCTCAAAAGCCCAGCCCCAGTGACCTCCTCCAAGACCACACTTCATAATTCTTCTAAAATAGTTCTGCCAAATGCAGACCAAGCA
Source organism: Ellobius talpinus (assembly GCA_001685095.1). Classification (NCBI taxonomy): domain Eukaryota; kingdom Metazoa; phylum Chordata; class Mammalia; order Rodentia; family Cricetidae; genus Ellobius; species Ellobius talpinus. The sequence continues at coordinate 17,252 of LOJH01029138.1, read as the reverse complement.
TTCATATATATGAGCAAATGGGGGCACTGTCATTCAAACTTCCACAAGTATAAAGCATATGGTAGTAAGAACAAAAATGCATGATGATAATCATATATTGATTCAGAACTTAAGTATTTTTTCCATTTTGTTTATCTGTATTTCTTTCTACAAATGAAGTTGTAATTTAGTATGAAAAACAAATTAGGAAACAAAAATATTGGAGCAATCAGTATAATATCGTAGAGTCTTGTGCCACAGAATTACCTTATTGGTTGAGCAGTTTTGTTGCTTAGAGCATTTTTTCTTTTAAAGAATCAATACTGTATCTGTTCATTAAAGTTTTTTCCCTTCCTGTTTACTTTTTCTCAGTCCATTGAGTTTTTTAGTTTGAAATTTAGAAATGATTTTTTATGGATACTTCCTGTTTAAACCATAAAAACCTTCCATTTTATTTTTTATGTGGGCACTTGAGGTCCTTTGAAATGTGCTGTAGTATTTGCTCTTGCTGTAATCTTAGTCCATTGCACGTAGTTAGAATTTTCTAATCTATATGTAGTTGAAACACGCGTTTAAGCGAACTTGTGAGAGTGCTTCCTGTTCTTTTGTGGTTCCCTTCAAAGTCAGCTTTTAAACTTCATTTCTTATTTTTAGACTATATGTGTGAACTGCTTTTTGTAAATATGGAAAAATAAAATTCATTGGAGAGCTAGGTAGTGGTGGCGGCACATGCCTTTAATCCCAGCACTTGGGAGGCAGAGGCAGGCGGATCTCTTTGATTTCGAGGCCAGCCTGGTCTACAGTGAGTGCCAGGCCAGCCATGGCTATACAGAGAAATCCTGTCTTGAAAAACAAAACCAAAATAAACAAACAAAATTTATTGGAGAAACATGTGAACTACTTTAAATCTGCTTTTCCTCTAAGTGATTTTTTTTTAAAAGAAGCTTTTAGGAAAGTTTTTTTTTAGATACTTAGATATCTTTATATTGAGATATTTAGTTGGAAGAACAGGAAGAAAATAGGATGAAATAAAAATCAACAAAGCTAAATAGACCTGTTGGACAACATCAAGCATATCAACATCTGGCTGTCCAGAAGAAAAGAGAGTCAGAAACAATATTTGAAGAAATCATGGATATACATTTTTTTAAATTTGACAAATTAATTCACACATGCTACATCATTAATAATGATAAGAGAGATGGATTCAAAGAGACCCAAACATAGGTATGTGTAATTAAACTATCTAGAGATAGGCCAGATGGCTTCACAGACAGGTAATGGCACTTGCCGCTAAACCTTATGACTGAATTTCATCTCTGAGACTCACAGGAAGGAAAAGACCAACTCCTGCAAGTTGTCCTCTGACCTCCATAGGCCTTGGCAAGTGTGAACCTTCTACCCTATGAATAAATGTAACTAAAAGTGTAATATAAAAGAGACAATATGAAAAACAAATGGTCGTATGAAAGCGATTTGTCATGTAAAAAAGAACCTAGACCTAAGATTAGCAGATAATTTTTTAAATCAGACCTCACTAGAGTAGAAGGTAGAAGAATATTACATATTTTAAATGTTGAAGGAAAAAAAGGTTTAATGAATTCTACCTCCCAAAAATTGTCCTTCAGAATGACAGTTGTTACGCTGCTCTGAGAAAAAGCCAGGCGTGGTGGCACACACCCTTAATCCCAGCACTCAGGAGGCAGAGGCAGGTGGATCTCTTGAAGTTCCAAGTCATTTTATTCTATTTAGTGAGTTCCAGGACAGCCATAGCTATTTAGAGAGACCCTTTCCTCAAAAACAAAACCTAATATCAAAAGCAAAAATATAGTCATAGAGAAATAAATCCTAAGTGATTTGATTATTAGCAGACTTTCCCACTATCTTAGTGTTATATTGGTGTGAAAAGACATCATGGTTACAACTCTTTTTTTCTTTTTTTAGACTTTTTAAAATTCTTTGTGGATTTCACATCATGCATCTTTATTCTGTTCGTCTCCCCATCTCTTCATATCTGCCCACTGCCCTTAAAATCTCCCCCCATAAAATAAAATTTAAAAGAAAAATGAAAAACAACAACTACCAAAAAAGTCTCCGCATGGAAGCTATAGTGTGACACAGTGAGTCACACAGTTTACCCTTTAATTCATACATCTTTACTTGTAAGTGTTTATTGCAATGAATCATCAGTCTGGTTTGAGGCCCCTGGTTTCTGCTACACCCTTGATACTGGGCCCTCACTGGGACTCCTTTTGGATAAAACGTTGCCGTGTCTTGTGGAGATCCTGCATCTTTGTATGTGCAGGGCTGGCCCTTTCACATACTCCAGCAGTTTATAGATGAGGTGGATGATGGGGTGGGCCAACTCATAGCCCTGGGCATGAGTGGTAGCTGGGTTGGTCAACCTGCCTCATTGACATCACCAGAGTGAGCTCTTCAACATTGCTGTGGCTAACTCACTACAGCAGGCAGCAAGGAGCTGAGCCAGTTCTGCTGTCAAACCCTTGGAGCCAGAGCTGTCTCACCTGCACCCATGCCACCAGGGCCACCTCTACTGTTTTGCCCAGGTGAGGTGCAGGACTCACTCTCCTGAGTGTACAACACCTCTTATAAAAGCAAACATTTAATTGGGGTTGGCATACAGTTTCAGAGGTTAGTCCATTCTTGTCATGACCAGAAGCATGGCAGCAAGCAGACAGACATGGTGTTGGAGAGGTAGCTGAGAGTTATACATTCGGATGGGCAGGCAGCAGGAGGAGAGAAACACTGGGCCTGGCTTGAGCATTTGAAACTACTGCCTGTCAGTACTACCCTTGCCTCCAACACTACCAGATATTGGGAATATTATTTTAAGGTGTGCTACTTTTGTTTATGTTGCATTTGTTTAGCTCTGTGACGCTGTGTTACTGTGCCTATCTAAAACACTTAATGGTCAAATAGAGATAGGAATAGCCAGTAGTGAGGCAGGATAGGCAGAGATGGCAGGTAGAGAGAAGATATAGAAGGAGAAATCTGGGAGAAAGGGTTTTGGAATAAGTAGCCCTATAAGGAGTAGGACATCAGGGGTCAGCTACCCACCCAGCCAGCCAACCATGGGGTAAAAAGGAAAGTAAGATATACAGAATTAAGAAAAGGAAAAAGCCCCAAGACAAAAAATTATCCCAGGACAACCAAGTCATCTTAAATGGGAGTTGCTGCACACAAAAAGCAAGAAGAATATGATTTTAAGGTATAGAAATGGTGTTGTAGTCTGGAAAACTGTGTTTAAAGCTTAAAATGCTTGTAAAAGTTAAAAAAAACGTAGAATGAAAGGATTAGTATACAGGTTATTTAAAACATTATATGACATTGAATCACAAAACTACAAAGATACAAAAATACCCCAGTGACACTGTTATATCAAATGGAAAATAGAGAACAATTGGTATAGTAATATTTAACAGTTTCTTAAAATTTAATGCATTTTAACTATATTCTCACAAAGTAATTTTTACATCTTCTTGATTTATTTTTAATAGATTATCAAATTATGTATTGGTTGAGTAGATTATGAGTATAATTCATACAGATGTCCTCTTTTTGTTCTCAAACTTGTGCATGTTACCTGACTGCCATCCATATTCAGGCTAGTGTGATACCTGACCACCAAGGGTAAAATTGCTGGTAATAATGAAAACTGAGTATTTTTTATCAAAGTATCTGTGGCAATGAAATGATGGTGAGTTTTCTTTTATAAAACACTAAATATTTGCAGTTATTTTGGTAAAAGAGGATCCATTTTAACAACATATTTACTTCTCATCAGCTTGTTAGAATGCTTGAATTGGATTTTATTTTTTAAGTTTGCTGTTTTACGTAAATTGTCTGAATAGCCATAAGATTACATTTTTCTCTGCTAAATGATGTTTTTAACATAGCATTTTATTTTTTTTATCATTTTGATAAGATATTTATTTATTTATTTAGTGTGTTTTTCACATCATGTATCTTGATCCCATTCTTTCCCCCATATTGGTGTGGAATATTAATTTAAGATGTGTTACATTCATTTATCCTGTGGAATATTTGTTTAGCAACTAGCTGACAGAAAGTAGTAGGGAGGAGCCATGTGTAGCTAGGGTTCTTAAGTGGTGGCAGAGCAGGAAGACACCCCATTTTGGGGGAGATGTGAGTTAGGAGAGAAGGTTAACTACTTGCTATTCAGCCTTTTTGAGTGAACAAAATTTCACCTTAACCTTTGAATCCTGAGTTCTGTAGAGTGCTAGAGATCTAGGTAGTGTTTGCTTTAGCAGCCTTAATAGAGTTGGTGTCTGAGGGAACAGAATTTCCACCTGGCTATGGCCAGCGCAGTCGCACCACAACTGGTAGCTGTGGAGTTGCAACTGCTTATCAGGACAGCTACTGAATTTAATGAAAAACAACACCCTACCATTGCATCTGCCTTTGCAACCCTCCCTCACCCCCAGTAAAATAAAATGAGAAAAGTAAAAAAAGAGAAGGCTTTAAAAATCTCATCTTTAAAAATTTTTAAATCTCAAATTTAAAAATCAAGGAAGCTGTAATGCGACCTTACAAGTCATGCCAGATACACCTTTGTCCATACATCTTTACCTGCAAGTGTTCATTGCAAAGAGTCATTGGTCTGGTTCAAGGCGCTTGGTCTCTGGTTGTGAGCCTAGCCTTTAAAGGCTGAGCCATCTCTCCAACCCAAGTTTGATAAGATTCAAGTAGATTTCATCTTTTAAAAAGTCTATTTTTATGTACTAGCTAATGAATAAGATTGTATTCTCTCTGCTAAGTAGTATAATATTCGCTGAGTTTAGAAATAAAGCTTAGGGAATTTCATTAAGATGAAAAAATACTCTGCAAGGGTTTTTGAATTAGTCTTTCTTTGAGCTTTAAAATGACTATCTTGAGAACTATTTATTTGTAAGTTATAACATTGAATCCCATTCCTAGCCGTATAATAAAGTGTACTTACTAATGGACCTTTAGTTCATTATATTTGACTTAATATGTCCCTAAATTATATAGTTTTCATTTACAAAGGCAAAATTGTTAAATGTAATCATTATTCCCTAACTCTTAAGGTAATCACTAAGTGAATGACACTGAGAGTCCATCTTTTCTGAAAAAATGGGAACTCTGTATTCTACCTTAAAGCAATTTCTTGCTAATATTTGTGGTATTGAAGCTGCCCTCCCCACATCCCTCAATGTCTTATTGCTAGAATGATTCACTGGTTAGCACTCATTTGGGGCTTTGGTCTTTACTTAACACTGTCTTTCTTTCCCGCATTCACCTTTATATCCTTTTCCAGTGGTAAGATAAATATTCTCCAACTATTTCTTCAGATTTATAAATACAAAAGTGCTATTCGGGTTTCTGTTCTTTGGAGCTTTACTCCTTACACTTACCACACACTTGAAAGAATACGTTCAAGTATGGTTGATTGCCAGATTTGTAAAGGAAATGTTAAATGTTATGGTAAATTGTTCGGGTATAATTTCTCTCGGATTCTATCAATGTTGCCAACTATATACTAAAGATATTTCAGAAAGGAATAGTTTTTGAGGAACAACCAAATGATACAAATTGTTTGAAATGTTCCTAGAGTTTTTGATATGGCATTAGCTCAGAATACTTTGATTAATAAAATAGACATTTTGGATATTTGAAAAGAATATTTGTTTTTTCCTATTTGTTAATTGGGTAAAATCATTCACATTATTTGATATTTTACAATATATTAAGAGAGTTGGCAGCATTGTCTTTTATTCTCTTAATTGGTTTGGGCTCACATGTCTTTTCTTTTCTCCATTTTTTTGTTTTTTTTGCTTCTTAAGGACATGATGATACAACGCCATGTGCAATTTTGAAAAGTATGGATAGTTTTAGCTTTCTCCAACACCCAGTCCACCAGAGGAGCTTAGAGATTCTGCAGAGGTGCAAGGAAGAGAAGTACAGTAAGGCTGCAAATCCTCAAACCCGGTGTTGTAACATCTATTTGGAAATGGAAATTAAGAGCATTTATGAAGGTGTCATGGAGATTGTACAGGCAACATGATCTTTACAATCCTTTACTTAGACTCTAATTTTTTCTCTTGAAATTGGTGATATGCCTGTTCTTTAATGTGGGTAACTGTTTGCCATGATGGTCACCACATAGTTAATTATCTAGGTTGCCATCACTGAATTGGTTTCTATTTTTGTCTTTAAAGATTTATATCATAAAAATGAACAGTACTTTTTTCCTTTTTGCTTTTTAAAAGTTTTACTGAAATATAATTACAGTTAAATATAAGAGAACAATTTGGTAAATCTTACATATATAGAAACTCATGAAATTATCACAGTAATCACGATATTCAACACTTTCCAAAGTTTCTTCATATCTTGCTAAATTTTGTACTTGCTTACACTTGAGTTCTGCATCAGCAATGTTATAATTTAGAATCTCTGGAGCATCCATTTAAGTTGATTATAGCTCTTGATTGAGACTTCCTATGTCTGATATAAGAGAAGTCACCACATCACTGTTTAGCATAAAGAATAATAGAATCAGAATGCATTTCTATTTATTGTTTAAAATTTATATAAAAGATGCACTTGATCTCCATTTCTTTCTTTGGTCTTTGTAAGTCTGCATGAAAATAGGTTTTTATCTGGTGTGTGGTTACAATAATTGGGCTTACTCCTATTGTGATAGTAAATGGTTCTTTAGAAAACTAAGTTATTTGTGTGGACCAAATTTATTCAAAATATGCTTTGGTCATCTAATAAATTATCACAGGTTTAGGTTACTACTTTTATTAGTTTTCTAGTTGAAATTCCATAACATTTTACTTAATAAAAGATTAAGTAGAAGTGCTAAAAATAAATATGGTGAGTTATTTTTTTCACTGTATTGGTATAAAAAATGTATAATGTATTTTGAAAAAAATTGTATTTTTTTCTTGTAGGAAAAAAGTAAGTCATTTTAAAGAGGTGTCTTTAGAATTTATTCTTAACTATTGCTATTATTTTTTAAATTTATTTTATTTAACTTTTTTCATTTATTTTACATACCAACCACAGTTTCCCCTTCCTCCCTCTCCAACTGTCCAGTCTTCCTCCCACTGTAGTATATCCTTCTCCCCATCTGCTCCTTCTCTGCCTCCATTCAGAAATGGCCAGGCCTCCCATGGGTTTGAACAAAGCATGGCACATCAAGTTGAGGCAGGACCTAGTAGTGAGCTCCTCTTCCTACATCAAGTCTGTTTAGTGTAATCCAGCATGGGGAACAGATTCTCAAAAGCCAGCTAAATGCCAGGGAAAGGTCATGATATCACTGCTAGGAGCCCTATAAACAGACCAAGCTACACAACTGTCACATAAGCAGAGGGCCTAGGTTGGTCCCAAGCAGACTTCCTAACTGTTGGTTCAGAGTTCTGTCTCTGTGGTTACCCCATCATGACCTTGAACTCTCTAGCTAGTACAGTCACTCCTTCCTTTCTTCAGGAAGACTCTAAGAGCTCCTCCCAGTGCTTGGCTGAGGATCTCTGCATATACTGGATAAAGGCTCTCTGATGACAATTAGGGTAGTCACCAATCTGCTTATAGGAGAAAGCCAGTTCAGTCACCCTCCCCACTATTGCTAGAAGCCTTAGCTGGGGTCATCTTTGGATTCCTGGGAGTTTCCCTGGCACTAGGTTTCTTCCTAACCCTGAAATGCCACTCCCCTATCAAAACATCTTTCTTTACTCTCCCACTCTGTCCAGAACCCTGCCGGCTGCTCCTTCAAGTTCCCATTCTCCCACTTCTTTCCCCTCCCCCACTTTACCAAGGACTTCTCTTCTATTTCCCCTTCTCAGGGAAATCCATGTATCCTTCTTTGCTATCTAACCTCTCTGGGGCTGTGAATTGTAGGTTGGTTATCCTGTATTATATTCCTAATATCCACTTATGAGTGAGTACATACCATGTCTGTCTTTCTGGCTGTGGGTTACCTCATTCAGGATGATTTTTTTTTTCTAGTTCCATCCATTTACCTGCAAGTTTCAGGAGGTCAATGTTTTTTATAGCTGAGTAATACTCAATTGTGTAAATGTACCACATATTCCTTATCTGTTCTTGAGTTGAGGGGCATCTAGGTTGTTTCCAGGTCTTGGCTATTCTGAATAATTCTGTTAGGAACATAATTGAGCATGTGTCTTTGTAGTATGATTGAACATCTTTTGAGTATATGCCCAAGAATGGTATTGCTTAGTCTTGAGGTAGATTGATTCCCAATTTTCTGAGAGACCACCATACTGATTTCCATCCAAAGTGGCTGTACAATTTCGTTCTCCCACAAGCAGTGGAGGATTGTTCCCTTTATTCCATGGCCTCTCCAACACAAGCTGTTATCAGTGTTTTTGATCTTAGCCATTCTGACAGGTGTAAGATGGTATCTCATAGTCATTTTGATTTGCATTTTCCTGATGACTAAAGATGTCGAACAATTCTTTAAGTGTATTTTGGCCATTTGAAAATTTTCTTTTGAGAATTCACTGTTGAGATCTGTACCCCATTTTTAAATTGAATTATTTGGTATTTTGATGTCTAGTTTCTTGAGTTCTTTATATATTTTGGAGGTCAGCCCTCTGTCAAATGTGGGGTTGATGAAGATTTTTTTTCCTATTCTGTAGACTACTGTTTTGTTCTATTGATAAGTGTCTGCTGGGGGTAGGGGGAACTGGGGTAGGTGTGATTGTGTGGCGGAGTACATCTTGTAGAAACAGAGTCCAATGGGTGGCAGTAGTAGTAGGGTAGCCTGCCTGCAAGTCTTTCACCTGCTGGCTGGCTTTTGGGGTCTGCACCAGTGCACTGAGCTTCCACTAGCTATTATTATTTCTAAAGATACACAGTCCTCATTCTAATTGTTCATTTTGGTATTCTCAATCTTTCAAAACAGTCTACAAATTCTTTGAGGACAGCTTAAATGAACTTTACTTAATTTTAAAGTAGTTGCATATAGGTCAGTTGCTTTTCTTTATGATTGAGCCTGGAATCTGTAGATTGGACCATATTGTAGTTTATGTGTCCCATTTCAGCATAGGCTGTATGGAGAAATTGTGCATTGGCAGTTTCCTAATTACTGCATATTGATGCTTTCAGTTTTTTTAGGTATGTATTCTGTTTTCCACTGCAATTACATTCTGATACAGCTTTAAAATATTTTGGTACTACTCTTACATAATTACAGCACACTACATGTCTGGAATGCATTTAAAGTGTTTATAAAGAAAAGAAGTAGCTTTAAATTCTTCCTTTTAAAAAATTATTCCTTTCTATTTAGGGGTGTGTGTGTATTTATGTATACCATATATATACAGGTGATTTTGGAAGTCAGAAGGGTTTTATGTCAGATGCCTTGGAGCTGGAGTTACAGGTTATTGTGAGCTGCCTGTTGTGTGCTGAACCCAGTCCTCTGGAAGAGTGGTTAAGTGCTCTTAACCACTGAGATCTCTCTAGCCCTTAAATTTTCACATTAAGAAAAAGTGCACTAAAATAATGATTAAAGCTTTCACCTTAAGAGTCTAGAAAGATGGACATGTTAGATCCTTAAAAAGGAAAAGCAAGCAAATGATACCAAGAGCTAAAAATCAGTGATACAGAAAGTAAATAATAGTCTATAATATGTTTATGTTGTTGCTTTAGATAAGGCAACATATTGTAAGATTAGCAGGTAGTAGAACAAAACTTACTTCAAGGCTAGGAAGCAAGGAGAAGAAGAGACTGGAGGCCCAGGATCACTGTTGTGCATGCACTATTAATGATCCAAATAACTACCACCAGGTCCAACCACTTTAAAAAGTTCTACCATCTTAGGGTAAACTGAGAGTCAGTTTAGCATTGGCCTTAGGGAGACAGCCAAGATCCAAAACATGTTAACTCACTGTGTTAACCCTCTACAAAAAAAAATGTGATCATCTCAGTAGATGAAGAAAAAGTCTGCCATAATTCTGCACCCATTTCTCTTCAAAACTTGGCAGCTAAGGAGTGGGAAACAGTAGCCCCAATTTATAAAAGGTTGTATTAAAAAAATCTTAGAGCAGACTTTACTTAGAACTAAAGTAAAGACATTTTCTGGTAGCCACTTCAGGGTCACAGGCAGAGTAGTACAACAACAAAGGAGGAATTAGTTCATGTGACTGTTAATAGAGAAAGGTAAAAATCTAAAACATTGTCTTAGGATTAAATGTGAACTTAACAATCTCATAGGATATCTAATCAATACACAAAATTATGATATTTCTAATACTTCTAGAAAATGAAGTTTATAAATGCCAGTATGGGATTTGAGGCAGCCAGTCCACTCCCACATTTTACAAGAGTGTGTCTGTGTGCAAGAAGTAAATGGCAGGTGTGTCCCTTCTGATTACTATTCCTATTTTTGATGTACCTTTGTTAGTTTTCACATCACTGTCAGAGAAGCCACTTTTGTGAGCAGCACCATTCAGAGTCCCAGCAGAACTTCAGCCAACAAGTAATAAGGAACTAGGTTTCCTCAGCAGCTTTTCTGAATGACCCGAAAGTGGCTCTTCATTCTAGTCCCAGGATGACTGCAGTCTTACTAGGCAGCTTGAGTACAACCTAATTAGAGACCTGATTTAGAACTACCCAGAGAAGCAACTCCTAATTCTCTGTATTTTGGAAACTGAGGTGAATGGGCCTTGTAGCCGACTTAAAATCTTACATTCCTATGAGTCAGGCACAGGGAGAGTTTAAAAAGCCAGCCTGAGTAGCTTAGTGAGAACTTTTCTCAAAAGTTAAAAAAAATGTGTGTTGAGGAGAACTTGGGGTTGGGGCAGTGGCTCAGTACTAGGGCACTTGTGTATCAGGCTCAAAGCTCTTAATTCAGTACATGGTGTTGCAGAAAGGGAGGGAAATGGAAGGAAAAGAGCAGAGGAGGGAAGAAAGGAAATCTGTGAACCAAATAAAAAGTATAGAAATAGATCCATGTGGTGTGTGTGTGTGTGTGTGTGTGTGTGTGTGAGAGAGAGAGAGAGAGAG
>LOJH01029135.1:3555-17523 GCA_001685095.1 Ellobius talpinus | reverse complement strand
ACCATCTGTAATGGGGTCTGGTGCCCTCTTCTGGCCTGCAGGCATACAGGCATATGTATCCAGAATATTGTATTCATAATAAATAAATTTTTTTTAAAAAAAGAACATGTTTGATCTGTGCCAAACATGAGGGGTTCTCTGTTCCTTTGCATGCTTGCTCTGTGCCTTGGATGCCCCATCCATGAGGATATGTTTCAGGAATGCTGTCCTGGTCTCACTAAACCGAACCAGCAGCAGTGTGCACAGAAAGGTGTGGCAGAGGGTGCTGTCGTGAGGACCCAGACAGCTGGCTTTCACTCCTGGCTCCCTTTTTTACCAGCTGTGTAATTTGGAATAAGATACTTAGTATGTCTCTGTCTCTGTGGGATTAACTTGAGCTCGCCTACAGGACCGCGGTGAAGATTCAGCGAGTCGGTACCCATAAGGCGTGGAGAACACAGCATGGGTAGCGTTGCCCGATGGTATCATTTTATGATCCTCTGTGATGGGTTGATGGTGTCCCTGGAATGGACATTGAAATCCTACCCCCATACCACAGAATATATTAGAAAGTGGCCCCCGTCGGTTTGCTGCAGATGTGATTAGCTGGGATGAATTCACAGGGGCAGGTCCCTATTCTATGTGACTGGTATCCTTTGGAAAAGGGAAATCTGGAGACACGCACATGCACGCACACACATGCGCACGCACATACATGCACACTCACACATATATCCTTAAAGAAAGCCTTTGTCCATGTAAAGATGAAAACAAGGATTCAGGCAATTCTTCTGTAAACCACCAGCGCATATCTGTAAAAGACAGAGGATATTGCCAGCAAACTGCTAGAAGTTAGGGGCTAGGCAGGGAACAGATTTCCCTCACAGCACTCAGAAGAATCCAATCCTGCCACCTCCTTGCTCTTGGACTTCTGCTTTCCTCAGTAAATAATGAGCCAATAGATTTCTACTAGGCATGCCCAGTCTCCTGCCTCTGGGCTGTCTGTGCCCCAGGACAAGTATGAAGAGGTCACAACACAGCTGTAAACCTACTTAAAACATTGCAATATTTTCTGATTTCTTTCTCAGTTGTGTGTGTGTGTGTGTGTGTGTGTATTGCTTGAGTGCAAACTTTGTACACAGAGTCGTTTCACAATGTCCAAAGGCTGAACACTTCTGGAGGGCACCAAATGACACATTGTTTTAGTAACTAGACAATAGTAGTCTATACAAGCTCTGATCCAGGCAGTGAGTGGTTGGGCAGACTCTGTGGTCAGAGTCTCAATGCTCAGACCCATCCCTGCCTACTGTATGAGGTTTGGGAATTTGGACAGGCTGCTTAGCCTCTAGGTGCCCAAGTTAATCCACATGTACAGAGAAGCTCCTAATTATACTTAAATCTACTTCTTGAGCACCATTGAAAGCAAGGGTTGATTGGGAAGAGACCCAACGTCAGTGATGGGCGGCGGTGGCAGCATCAGCTGTTGCTGCTTCTGCTGCTGCCGCTGCTGCTGCTGATCTGGGGACCAGTTCTGAAGGCAGTGACTTTTAGCAAAGCACTTAAAGCACCTGGAGTCTCTTGGTGTGCGATCAGGTCAGGGATCGGGAATGGAGGGGTAACCAGTTATGGTTGAAAATAGTATAGAAGGAGAGACAGAGGTTGCCAGAAAGGATGGGTAAAACAGAAATAATCCCCCCATAGCCCACAGGACCTAGATTATTCTGTAATCTTTTGTTCTCAAGAGTGGTTCCTAGAAAGATTGAGACACAGAGACCAGCCTTCCTCTGGTCTGTCAGTCAGGCAAAACATGTTTGCAGAAATGTTGTAAGTGTAGGTTATGCAACAGTGCCTTGTAGATGCGGTCAAGCTCCTTGCGAGATGTGGCTGTCCGGCCTAGGCTCTGCAGCAGGCAGTGGCCACTCTTTCTGGGCTGTGCCCATCGACTGGCCAGGATGGAGATGGCTTTGTACCTGCCGATGAATGGCCCATTTATTGTTTTGCAAACCACTTTCATGTCTTTTACCTCACTGGAACCTTCCACAATCCTGTGTGGTTGGGAAGCTAAGGCCCAGAGAACCTTAGGGGACCAGCCCAGCACCTTCCTGGTACAGAGCCTGTGTAAGAAGTGAAGGGTTGTTCTTTATGCTGTCCATATTCTGCCGTGCCCAATGCCCACACATGTGCCTATGTGGTCAGGACTGGAAGTCTGAAGATCGCTTATCTGAAAAATCCCTCCTTCCTTCACTCCAGTGGAGTCAGAGTGTTTCTGCTAGCATGGAACCTGGGCTAGCCTAATGGCACTGGGATGCCAGAATATTCTAGACCTTCTCAAGGGTGGCTGTGGCTTCCCAACAGTTCCTCCTGACCAAGGGGCAGAGGGGTTGGGGGAGGAGGAGAGCAGCTGTAGTGACCCAGCGCTGCTTCCCACACTGCTCAGAGACTAAGGTCGGGCCAATTTCATGCTCTTTCATCCTGATTATGACCTCTGCGTGCATGGCAGCTGCTTTGCTCCAGAGGGGAGAGGCAGAAAGTATTAGGGGAGAGGCAGGAAGTATTATGCTGTTGTTAGTAACACCCAAGAAGGGAATAACTCCATGATTAACTCAATCCATTCTTCCTGATTTTAGCAGTGGACCCATTAGAATTAATGCCCAGAGCTAAGGACACGTTTTTTGTTTTTGTTTGTTTTTGTTTTTGTTTTTTCTCTTCTATCGAGACTCCCTGGTATGTCCTTCAATCAAAAGGAAGAAGGGCAATAGCTGTCCCTCTGCATGTCTGTCCTTTTGATGTACTGAAAGGATTGGGCATTTGAATTAACCTGGATGAGGACAGAACAGCCCTGCCCCCGCCTCGCCACCTGGCTGGTTCCAGCTAGCTGGGCTGTTATCGCTGATGTCTCCTTAGAATCCTTTGGTCCAGGCCCTTGTAGCTCTGAGCTGGGGTAGCCCAATAAGGCAGGAGATGGCTACTGCGGAGAGGACGCTGGGAGGCTCTCTGGGGAATAACTTGCCACTGCCACCTTTCTTCTTCTGACTGCTCAGAAGCAGGGAGTAGTCATGTGGCCTCAGGGTGTGTTCCTGGGTAGCTGAAGATCTGCACTGTGCCTCAGGTACCAAGTCAGGCAATCCCCAGTCTCCAACTCCACTCTCCAGTGTTGTACAATCACTCAGCCCAGGCCAGTCAGCCCCTAACTTGTCTACTTGACATACCCCTAAAAAGTTCATGCCTTGGGAACAATCCCCAGTGTATGCAGATGGTGTTCAGAGGAGAGACCTGTAGAAAGAAACTGGGATTGAATGAGATCCCGGGGGTGTTTCCTGTGATGGGATTCATGGCTCAGCGAGAAGAGGAAGAGCTCCCATGCCTGCTGCCTGGCAATGGTGGTGGTGTGATACCTTTTCCCATGTTAGGTGCATCCAGAAGGCTCCTGCCAAATGCTATATTCTGATACAGGCAGACAGAAAATGGAATGACGTTCTCCAGTTAACAGAACTCACCAACCACAGAAGATTTATCTGTTCCTTGGCCATGCCTAGGAAACTTGCAATCTACCTTCTAGTGGAGTTCAGAGCTTTACCCCCCAAATCACTTCGGGTGAATGGACCAGTCTGCATCTTATCATGCTAATAATAGATGCCAACCAATCCAGAGAAAAGGAGACATCCTGGGCTAGCAGTACCCTAAATGTGCCCACGCTATGGGTTCGTCATATGACCAAGCCAGCATCCTTCAGTGCTCATTTTCCCTGTCCTCACGCCTTTCTACCCACCTCTTGTTAGGCAAGAGATCTTTTCCCTGTCAGTAGATAGCACGGCCTTGGAGATGCAGAACAAGCCACTTAATTAACTGGAGGGTTTCCAGTTAATCTCAGGCTGGGGTCCTCTTCTTAAAACACCAAAGGCTGAAGACGCAGTGTGAGCAGGTTGAGCAAGCTGCTCCTGGGCGGCCTTCTGAGCACCCTCTCTCATGCACTGCTCTCTGTTTTGGTCTTTCTGTCCCAGTATAGGATGCTGTGGATGCTCCTATTATCATCCCAGGTTCAGGCCACCCTCAGCTGCACATCTACTGGATACTTTGTGCTGAATAGGAGAGGCTGTGTGTTGAGAAGTTAATTCATCATCCTGATGGTGGCCCAGTATCCAAATCTTGATGGTCCCAGTTTGCTGGCCATTGTACTAGGCTGACCCTGTGCTGACCAGCTTATGTCTGTGTCTAGGAGTAAGGGCTGTGACTACCAAGCTGTTTCTTCTGTGCGTGCCACTCGAGCAGGGAGGGAAGAGCAATGGACCAGACACGGCCACATTCCAGCTCTTCTTTCCACGTCTCATGACATTGCACAGCTGGGGTCCTTAAGTTTTACTTTCTCCTGGACAGGTGACCAATATCTGAGCTTCTTCCAATAAACATAGGAGACCAGCTGCAATTCTTGTGTGTGTGTGTAAATTATTTTTTGTGTGTGAAAGTTATAATTCATGATGAATAAGAATGAAAATTTATAATAAAACAAAATAGCATTGAAATGTAAAAAATCTAACAGGATTTACAAACATATTTTAAAGGACTTTATACTGCTTTAAGAAAACATTAATTTTTGAGAGTGCTGTAGAAAACATCGATTCCAGTTTATGCTACATTCAATTTCAAAATCATTTTTATGAAATAGAGTCGGTAATTACTGTATTCAACAGTGTTTACTGGTAGGAAGGAATACTTTTTTCTCATTCTCAAACCAGATGAATGCTAAAAGATAGCAAAAGTGTGAGCTTAGATTCAAAAGGGAATTCAAATATTGCAAAATGAATAAAAAACATGAGCACTTTTCCTTTAGGATGCAGCTCAGAATTTGCACATTGTGTTCTTGTGAATGACCTCACAGCTGAGACACCTCCTAATTCTGCTCATGGGTTTGCACAGAAATGAAAATGCTTTTTCCTCAGCATGTGAGGTAGGTACCATGCAGGAACTCACAGAAACTCCACCAATGCTGGCTAGAATAACGTGGCCTGACTAATCCAGGTCCAGTGAGCTGAAATGTGAACCCAATGTGCTGTAAACGTTTAAAGGGCAAATAATCATGTCAGCCTACCTTAGATGGACTTATATTCACGAACCAGTATGTGTCTATTGCCATATAAAGTGCCAATCTTAACAAGGTGGTAGGGGAAATGTTGTTATCTTCACCCTGACTTAAGGGCACACTTTCAATTGGCTATCACATTATGAATCCATTACTAACTGTGTCTCTAGAGTTTTGGTAAAGGGCAGATGAACCTTACGAAAGGCACTCAGCAGCAAAACAAGTGCTATCATTTGAAATTAAGAAGTCATGTTGGAATTAGTTCTTTATAAAAGAATTTGAGCCAACATTTTCATTCAGATGGCTGTAAAACGGAACTCTCAAGGCCTGCAGCGGCCTTTGCCATCTTCCATGCTTTAAGTTCCAGGCATGGAAGAATAAAAACAACCCCACAGTCAGTGAAGCTCCTAACAGTTCAAAGGCATAGCGGAGGACACCTGAGCGCTGAAAGTGTCTGGCCCCTTAGTGGGGTCCATTAGGGCTTGAGTAATATCTCACAGCACACATTTTTACTAATTTCAGCAAACTTAGATTTTTTTAAGAGGTGTTTCACATGTCTTAACATCTATTGAGATCATCCCCAAGGAAAACAAACAGTGAAAACAGAACAGAATTCTCTCCTCAGGCACAACTCTCATGTAATTGGATAGAATCAAGAGCTGAGAGCTTGCTTTTTAAAACAGCAACTATCTTAAAAATCATGCACAAAATGTTACCACAAAAAGTCAGCTAAATGCATCCTGCTGGTACACTTCATGTCTGTCAAGTAAATCAACTTTCTGTCTAGTTTAAACACAACATCTGTAGAAAACTATATGATCAATACAACAGCAATTAAACAAAGGCTTTAGAAAAAAATATAGAAATAGTTAAAATTTAGGTTATAAATTTTCAGGAATTCCCCTTTCATATACATGTACATTATAAAACATGTTTAGTGCATGGAAATACAGACTGTTTTTCATCCTCAATGATTACAGCGGCCATGTCTGGAAAGGATTAGCAAGAATCCGTCCTGAGTCCGTCTCAGCCAGACCGCTGGTCCATCAAGTTCGGTTTGTTGTCCTTTCTTCTCATAATTTCACACATGCTCAGCTCAGTTCTCTCTCTTTTCTCTTTTTCCTCAAGAGCTTACTGTTTAGCCACGTCGTTTTGGATGTGGATTGCAATGACATGCAGTAGCTGTGAAGGCCATTTTTTATTGGACTGCTGACCAAGGGTCTGTCTGACACAGGTGCTCGCGCTCACTGACCGGCTTTTCCACAGAGACATTCAGTCACACTGGCTTATCCTAAAGCCCCCTCCTTGTCTTATCTGTCAGTCTCGTTGTTCTTCCTGTGTCGAGGCTGCTTTACAGGCATTATCAAGCCCCACCACCACGGTGCAGTCATCTTTTTGACAGGCTCCCCCCTGCCACCACTTGAACAAGTTTCAGCAGCTGCCATCAGACCAATCACCCCAGGTCTCCTGCCACCTCCCACTCAGGTCTGAGTCACCAGTGGGTGTAGAAGCGCCCTGAGCTCTCTTCCCCACCAGACACACAGCCTGGATCCCCTAGGATGGACTGGTCAGGAGGGCCCAGCACCTAATCGCATCTGTCCATTGTCCAGGGACAGCCTGAACGCAGACTCTGGGACACCCATGCAGTGTTAGTGGGATTACCGACAATTCTTAATAAATTATAATTCAAATGTAGTCCATGTAGTCCTCTATACTCAAAAGCTTTGGCAGCATCCCCAAAAGGTTTATATTTCAGTCCAGAGGCCCCAAAGCCCCTGCACAACAGGACACTAAAGCCTGGGGCTTTGGAAAGGCACGTGCCTTTTTAGAAGTTCAGGGACACCACTCACGGGACCGCAGAGAGAGACCAATGGGGAGGGTGGTGGGGTGGCGTGTGTCCATCTGTCGCTTAGACCTCCGGTTCTATCACACCTCCACCCCAGCTGCAGCTCTGAGGTCCTCGTCTCAAGCCTGTGTGGGTCATTATGCAGCACACAGCCTCATCACTGGCTCACACAGCTGCCTTTGTCACCCTTGAGCCCTTGCTGGTGTGGCCTCACAGGGTCCCAATGCTTCAGCTTTCTTTTCCAGCTGCCTTCCCTGACCCCAAATCCACAAAGTCACCATCTTCAGCGCTATCCTCACCAACTCCCCTTGCCTTTCTATCTATAATTAAGTTATAAGTGTGTTTGTCACTGTGGCCAAGAACTCTTCCTGAGGCTCCTAAAGTCCTGCATAGGCGCCATTATTTAGTAGCATCCACACTACCTGCACAAGGAGAGAACTTTGCCATCCATCTCTTCATAAACACACCTGTGACTGCTGGGGAACAAAATGCACCCAGAACCTGTGGGAACTGATCCATTTTCCCTGCCTGGGTTTTCAGGTGAGGTAAGCTCTGTTGATGGCCACCCTTCTCTCCCGGGCTGCTGCACGGCTGTGGGTGAACTGTGCTCATGCATGGCCATCTTTTTACCATCGGATGGCAAATCTCAGGAGATCACAACGGGAGGCTGGGTGTACAACAGGCCAGAGCCTCCCTTCTACATCACGGTATAAGTCCAAGTACCCTCCTAGAGTCCTGTAGGCCAGCAGGCCTCTTCTTTCTCATCTCACACTTCCCCCCCAAGATTGTCTTCAGCCTTGAGCAATTGCCTGCAATACTGCAAACTGCTTTTCTGTACTTCTGCATTGGGGATGCCTTTTCCTCCTTGGTTGGAGGGTGCGGGGCTCATTGCCCATGCTTCTCTTGGCTGAGGAATGCCCGGGGCACCAAAGATCCAGTCTTTCTCATGTTGCCCTGGAGGCAGTGCCACTCAGAAATAGAGGTTGAACTATTAGAGCTGGGAGTTGGGTAATAGTTGGTCTCCAAAGACAACTCCGATGCCTGCTGCCTCCAAGCTCAGACCTCTCCCAGGTAGAACCTGTGCAGGCATGCTTTAACCACAACACAGGAGGATGGAAGCCACGATGCTCTCTGGCTGGGCTGGTGAGGCCTCCTTTGTTCACAGCCTTGGGAGGCTGGTGCTGCTGCTGTCTTGCTTCCCTTTCTCAGGTGAGGAAGTTGAGGTTCAGAGAGGTGATTTACTCCCAGTCGGTCTTACCCACAAGTTCACTAATTCTGCCCATCTTGGGACACAAGATGAACTCCTGCACATTGATGGGACAGGAGCCTGGAGTGAACATCTGCCTCTAGAGAAAGCTCCAGAGAATGGATTTGTCTTCTAGAAACTGCACCAAACCAAAAGTAAAGAGATGGTCTCTGCGTCTTGCTCACCATGTCTCTGGGCCTCAGTTTCTCCAGACATAAGTGGGATTTGCTCCAGTTTAGGCCATTTCTGACTTATAAATTCTTCAGTCTGCTCCTTCACATGGAGCTAAATGGTTAAGAAGGGTTCTCTACTTTTTATTCTGCCAATTCTTACTTTTAAATTCTATGGCTGTTTGAGAAATCTAAGGAAATAAAGTGTTTAAAACATTATTTGGGAAGCAGAAGGTGGCAAATCTCCAGGTATCCTCAATGGGGCCTCATCCGGGGATAGAAGAGTTGTTTTGCTTTTATGTTGGTGAGACTGAAAGTGGGCAGCAAATTGCCTTCATTAGTAGTCCTAGGAAATGGCTTCTTGGATCTTTTAGACCAGGTTTTCTCAACCTTTGGGGGTTGCATAGCAGACAGACATCCTGCATATCAGATGCCTACATTATGATTCCTAACAGTAGCAAAATTACAGCTATGAAATAGCAAGAAGACAATGTGATGTTTGGGGTCACCACAGCACGAGGAGCTGTATTAAAGTGTGGGTGAATTAGGAGGATTGAGAACGCATTTGAAGATGGTAAGTAGCATGCCTACAGCTTCCCTGCTTTGGGCTTCGGGATACAGATCAGGCGGTATGGGAGTATCTGGAGAGGAGGTACTTCCCTGATTTCCACACTGCCATACCATTGACCTGGGAATCTTTGATCCCGCCAGCCTTGGAGTTTCCTCTCTTGTTGTAGGAGAGCTACCTGACTTGGACCCTGACGTCACAGCAGCAACCACTTAAGAAACTTCAGAAGAAGCAAGAACCTGCCTCTTTGCCTCACAAATGGCATCGGACCTTGAGATAGAGTTTCGGTAGTATCCTAGGCTGGCCCTAAACTCACTATGCAGCCCAGGCTGGCCCACAGTTCTCAGAATTCCTTCTGCCCCAGCTCACAAGCACTGCGATCCCAGTTGCGTGCCCCCCCCCCAGCTGGGCTAACCGTTTATCTGGGAAATCTTTCTATTTGGAAATAGATACTTACACTGACAAGCTTTAATTTCCCAGCACAGCAAGAAAGCAGCTGTCCAAGACTTCCTGGGAGCCCCTTGGAGTTCCCAAGGGCAGCGTTCTTAAATTGTTCATCAGTTCTGGCAGCTTACGGTCGAGGGCCACGAGGAAGCCACGGCTGGGAGAATGAGAGAATGGCTGTCAGCCTCTCTCTGACAGAGGCTTCCCATTCCTATTTATTCTCTGGAATCGTTTTGGATAAGAGGAAGGCTGTATTTCAGATAAGCTGTAGGCTGAGGATGCAGCTTGGCAGGTGGGAGCTTGTGGCCAGCCCGGGAGACCTGAAACCCTGTTGGAGAGAAATTTTGTTTCCTTTATTTCTTACTTTCTTGAGACAGGGTCATACTATGTAACCAAAGTTTGCCTTGAAGTTGTGATCCTGACCTGAGCCTCCTCCTGAGTGCCAGGATACAGCTGGGTGCTACCATGCCAGCCTTGTTTTGTTTTGTTTATTATGTATAAGAACAACAGTCCTACCATAAAACCAATGCATTTCTACCTAAGGATAGCAAGTAGTAACTGATAAAAACTAGCTAGCAAAACTAAGAACCACTACACAGGACATTCTAGCAGGTCTCCTCTGTATCAACTTGTTCCCAGGGAAAATGCTGTGGGTGCCTATCTGCAGGACCCCTCGGGCAGTTGGGGATCCCAGAGGTGTGGAATGTGTACCAGGTTGAAAGTCAGTAGATGCTCTGGCCTCAAATTCAGCTCTGCTCAAGCCCAACAATTCGGCTGTTACTCTGGACCTTGAACTTGGAGTTACACCAGAGTTCAGACTGACCTCTTTCTTTGACATCTTTATCCCAGAGCTGGCCTTTTCAGTGCACCCTGCCGAGATGGGCTGTTCCCTAGAGCTGTGCTGGGGAACCCGAGGTTCCCGGTTCAGGATGATGGAGAGTACTGTAGGTTCTGTGTCTTAAGCTGGGGTTTCACTGCAAACTGGTATCACGACCTCTAGCTGCTTCCTGTAACCATGGGGGTGGGGTGGAAGCTGCATGGATCCTAACTAACTGACTGGGTCACCCCAGGCTAATTCAAGCCCAGGTCCAATGCACAAGTGGCTTCAACTCTTCTCTAAGTTTTTAAATTATGTTTGTTTGTTTGTTTGGTTTTCTCTTTGAGGCAAGGTTTCTCTGTACTTTAGAGCCTATCCTGGAACTTCCTCTGTAGATCAGGCTGGTCTTGATTCGAACTCACTGAGATCCACCTGCCTCTGCCTTCCAAGTGCTGAGATTAAAGGCGTGCATCACCACCACCCAGTAATTGTGGTTCTTTTTGAAACAGGATTAGTATGTTTTCAGATTCCACCAGAGCAGCCCATAAGTCCCAGCAGGATATGAACACAGAGGGTACCCTTTTTCTTGAAACTGGTTCATTGTAAATCACCTTAAAGGGCAGGACTTATATTTGGTTAGGCCTACAAAAGCGTTCCTCTACGGTATCTGTTTTCATAGTGTGAGCACAGTAGCCCTGAACTCTTAAAGGGCGCCAGCCTGCAGGGGCAGCAAAAGTAAATCCTGCTTTCACGGCAGGGCCCTCAAGTAGTGTTGGGCAGGAATTATGTCAGCTCCAAAGTTATGTCAGAGTCTCCGTCCCCAGTTTCTCATATTAGACCTTTTACAGAAGATCCCATAGTGGTAATCAAGTCACAGTGCTATCATTATGGTTGGTCCCAACCTGGTCTGGGAAATCTGGATACACAGTAAGAAAACATGAAGGAGGATGATAGAGGACACAAAGAAAGGATGGGCTGTGTACACCGAGGAAGAGGCTTGGCTCAGATCCTGCCTCATAACCCTCAGACAACTTCAACCTCAAGTTTACCTCTGGCCTCCAAACTGTGAGACAACCCCCAGGGGCTGTGAAGGTCAGTTAGCCAGTTATTCTCCACCCTGAGAGGGGAGTGGAGGCCACACTCCGATGTTAGCTTCAGAAGACTCCAGCATCAGAAAGTAGGGCAGCTAGTGTTCCTCCCCACTTTTATATTTTGTCTTTTCCAAAGAGAAGGTGACACATAGGCCAGATTGGTCCCCAGTACACAGTGCCTACCCGTTGCTGTTAATTGGAACTTATATCTAAAATGGCATGGATTTAAGTAGCCAAGTCTTGGAGGCTTGCCGTGCAGTGATAAATCCTGTGGCTTAAGTGTGTGCACGGCCCTGGGTCGGTGTCCTACACCAGAAAACCAAACAAAACCTTAAATACAGGAGTCACTCTCCGATTAGGGACTAGAGTTCAGTAGTAAACCATATGTTTAGCCTATTTGAGGTCCTCGGTTTCTCTCTCTCTGTCTCTCTCTGTGTCTCTCTCTCTCTGTCTCTCTCTCTCTCTGTGTGTATGTGTGTGTGTGGTTCTGCTTCTCATTGCTGTCTCTGACTGTGCAGCCCAGCTACTGGTCTAGAACGAAGCACACACTGCTGTTTTAACAATCCCGCCTCTCCTAGCTCTCCCAATACATGGCTCTTTGTGTTGGAGAATACAGAGTGTCCAACCCAGCAAAGCCAGCTCATCCTCACTCTAAGGACTGGAGGAGCCTTACTGGGGGCTGGCAGTTGCAGGTGACAGTCCTAACCAGTTCTGGAACAGATGAGAAGTTCATTGGCTGTTAATAAACTGGAACCAATCAGTGACCATGGGCTGATTGTGCCTAGCGGCTGGGGACACAGGTCCTTGGGAGCGCTCACACTTGTGTTGAGTTATCTGCATAGAGTGGAGGCGCCTGCCGCTGTGGGTGTTTGTTACAGAGAATAGACATATGTCCCTCACACTAGCACAGGGAATAGCTAATGAAGCAACACAATGATTGCTTATGCCCAGGGATGCTACAAACAAGGCTCTGTCACTCTCCCGCAGAACCACGAAATGGTAGTGTGTTTTTAATGGACAATAATGAATATATTTGAAATATATTAGAATTGATTTAGCTCATGCACTTGGCTTTAGAAAGCAAGGACGCTGTCTCCCGAAAAGGGCTTTGTCCATCTGCATTCCCCTGTGGGGAGCTAGGAAGGAGAGTCAGCTGTCAGTAAAAATTTGATAACTGACCGTGCTGATCGCTATAAGTTTCTTTCTATATAGTTTTTATAAATGGATGATAATCTTTGGGGTGGAAGCTGTATTTAGCAGACATGATGGCATAGTCTGTGGCAGTTGCCAGCATATTCTGGGGCAAAGTGCTAAAGAGTTTTAAGGAGAGAATGTTTTTCTTGTGCCAAGTTTTGGATTCCTTACTTTAATGTTAGTGGGACTCACAAGGAAAAACTTAATTAAAAAATTAAATCATGGAATCATTTGAGCACATGGAGATCAGGCAAATCTGAATCTGGGTACCAGCACCTCCACCGACCAGCTCTGTACATAGGGCTCATTTTTTCTGGAAATTGCCAGCCTCCCCAGTTATCTGAGGGTAAGCACCAAGCTGACACAGAAGATGAGGTTGAGAAGGCTGGTTCAAGTAGTAATTATTTTATTAGCAATAAGGTTTATTAATTATTATTAGTTGTACATCTTAGGCAGAAATGCATTTGTTATATGATGGACTGGGATTTTTATCAGGAAAAAAACCATGAAGTAATTTTCTTTCCCAACCTTATACTCTTAGGACCAGGAGAAAATCTTGATGCCAGCCATGTTGTGGAGACCATACACAAATATGGGATCCCTTGTTGGGAAACTAATAGGAATTTTAAGATTGCGACAGCAGAACACTGGTTCAGGCTCGTGGCTCTTCCAGGCAGGGGGCACTGCTGCTGACGCAGCAGGTGGTGTACCTGCCAAGGGTCACTTTATTCTCAGTGAGGACATAGAGGAAGAGGAGACAAAGAGCAGTTTTGAGTCCTATCTGCTATTTGGCTGGGGGAGGCACCTTGACGAGGTACTCAACTGAGGTAAAATGAGTTAAAAATGAGGACTCCAAATCTAATGTGTTCATTTGTACCAGGTGTGTGTGAGTGTGAGTGTGTGTGTGTGAGTGTGTGTGAGAGTGTGTGTGTGTGAGAGTGTGTGTGTGTGTGTGTGAGTGTGTGTGTCTTAGAGGTCAATGACTGCCTGGGTGACAAAGAGGGGAAGGAGTACCAGATGGCCCAGGGCTGGTAAGAACTGCAAAGATTCATGGGAGGAACACTATAGGGAGGACAGAAATGAGCAGTGTCCTGCTGAGTCATCCCAAGACATCTAGAAGCAACCTGGGGCAGGCTGTCACAGCTTTCCTTAGGGGTTGTTGACTTTTGGTGACTGCAGCCAGGCCTCCCTTGGCTAAGGGATCTAAGGTGTTCCCATCCCCCCACCAAATGCCACCGACTGTGTGCATAGCCTGCTCATCTGCTCTCATCCCCTTTATATTCTCTCTAGGCTGCTTATAGTCTCTGACACCATGTTGATGCTATGCAGGTAGTTGTTATATTGTACTACTTAGGGGATAATGATAACAAAAACATACGGTGTTTAGAACAGATACATTTTCCCCAAAATGGTTTTCTTTTTTTAAAAAATATTTATTTGTTATGTATATAATATTCTGTCTGTGTGTATGCCTGAAGGCCAAAAAGAGGGCACCAGACCCCATTACAGATGGTTGTGAGCCACCATGTGGTTGCT
>LOJH01029134.1:2800-17523 GCA_001685095.1 Ellobius talpinus | reverse complement strand
TTAAGACTAAGCACCTCCCCATGTATTAAGACTAAGCACCTCCCCATGTATTAAGGTTTGGCAAGGTGACTCAGTATGAGGAGTAGGATCCCAAAAGCCAATAAAAAAGTTGGAGAAAATATGGGATATATACGAGTATTACTCAGCTGAACCCTAGTATTTTAAGTCTTTACCTTCTTATATGTGATCTACTGCCCCGTCAATGCAAAACTGATTAATTCTTAAACTAATAATATACCCCACTCACAATCATTCACTTGTAACCTGCCTTTTCCAGGTTGACTATACCAATTTGGGAAACAAAAGCTTAATTAAAAGCATGCTGTTTAATAATATTGCCCATATGATATCCCCATATTTCCTAGTATCCAAAATTTTTAAGTTGGCTTTAAATAGTTGTGTAAATCAGAGAGCACTTCCTTAGTAGATTTGCCTGTAGAATTGACCACACTACCACCAGGGCAAGTTTGAAGTCCTCGTAAGAATTCATAGTGTTCCGATTGGCTCTTTATTCTCTGGTAAAATAATGAATACAAACAATTTATTTTTATTTCTTTTTCAGTCATTAGAAGGAGAACTTCTATATTCTGTTGAGCAGGGGAGGCTGATTGAGTAGAGAAATGGGAACATTTCATTTCACACACCCCCCATAGCTGCTTATTGACTCACAAGACCCTCTCAGCAGGCACTCCTGACCTTGAGGCAACACAGAGTGCTGATTGAGGCTGTTCTGAGCAAAAGGGGGCATTATGCTGAGTAAATAGGAGTCCGAAATAAAAAGAGTGGGTGGGGAGCCACATCCACATTTGGATCTGTTAATTTCCTCAGGGAGGGCTTCAGTTCTTTGCCAAGATCTTTTCTGCAAAAATGACTCAGTCAAGGGCCAATCCTCTGGTGTTTCGGGATGTTCAAGTAAACACAAACACATATCCAAAATTGCCACAAGTAGTAGAGAGACAACCTTAGGGTACTACTTGAAATTATGAGGTGCTTGCAATGGATGTCTCTCCAAGCTTGTCCTCTATAGAGTAAAACACTCTTCATATTTGTTGAAAAAATATAATTTTAAGTCCCAACCGTGTTGTATATCACATAAACTCCATTTAAAGTGATTACTTTTTGGTGAAGGATAGATATCTAAAGAGCTTAGCAGCCATGCAGTGAGCATTGGCTTCATACTTACACCAAAGGCAGTATGATCACAGGATCATAAGCATATGCTCATTGCTGAGACCTTGGATGAGTCAAGAGAGCCACATTTCCCCCTCAGCTGTCAATTCTCCAGGCACCCAGGGGACAGCTGGCTACATGTGGGAGTCATACTACAGCTCTGTCAAATCCCAGGTGGCACCATGCATGCCCACACCTCTCGAGTGTCCATGATCCTACTTCAAAGGTGGTATTTTGACAGACGCCTAAGAGTTTAGATGCAAGCTCAGGAAACTGTGATGAGTGCTGTGGAGAGGGAATGACCTCCTAGAAGAGTGGATGAGATATGTCAATCAGCACAGGGTGTGGTAGACCATGCAGCCACCTGACAACGTACATGAAAGGTTCTGTGGGAACTATGGCAAACATGGGTATTGGGGTGTTTTGCAAACAGATGGCAGCCCTTCAAAGTAAGTCTTGCAAAAATGTAGGAATCGGTAGGAAAATCTTCGTTCTTCCCTTTGTGTCCACAGCTTCTCCTCCTTGTTCTGATTTCTCAAAAAGCACCAGTTGGGAGGAAGCAGGATAATTCTTAAAGTCTGGTCTTCCCCAAAGTCTAGATTGTAACGAACTATTAGTTTCTAAGCCTAAGAAGTGACTTTCTTGAGAGTGCCTGTATAAGTCATAGGCCATAAATGACTTATATATTTGGTTGGAGAAGTTATTTCATCATCCCAAGAGTCAAGAGTCTTTTGTATTTATGTTCATTGTTGTGGCATGGGGTATCTCCAGCTAGAATCAGACTTATTTCCTCTCAACTTTCGTCTATCCTTACAAATTAATGTGGCCATGTGCAGGGTTAAGACAGTGAATTCATGTCTTCTGTACTGAGTCGACTCTTCATAATGGGTTCCCATCACAGCGCTCAATTGCTTCTAAGCACACAGAAAAGGGGAATCCTGCAAGATTCTCTCATCTACTCCTCCGTGGCCTGCATGGTTTTCTAAATTCATCATCAAACCGTGTGTTCTACTGTTAGGACGGAAACTTGCATTGAGGAGTGGCTCAGCTTTGCTGCTTGGAGTAAGTTAAGTTGTCACTGATGGCTTATACACATGTGTAATTTCTATTTTTTGATGGTATTGGTATAAACATGTTAGTGGCAGCACATGCAATTCCAGATGTAGAAGGGATCCCAGCCATGTTCTCATTCATCCTTTCTCCATTCCCAGAATTCCTGTCTGCTGACCCAACCAGAGCAAGGATCGCAGTTGGGTTCAAGTTTGCATCCAGATGTCCCTCTAAACCTGAACAGCTACATGCTCTCTGCTAAAACATAGGCTCTGTAGTGTAGCACGTCATGCTAACTACAGGGGGGTACTTAATATATTGTTAGTATTTTTTTCTCTCCAGTTATTAGTTGTACCTGGAAAAATACAAAAGGATAATGGAAGAGTAATTCTGGAGATTTTGAGGAATTAAAATAATGCTTGCGTTTGAAGTTTTAAAGACTGCAAAAAAGAAAATAAAAGCAGAGAGACAGGAAAGAGGGTTGATTTAAAGCCAAAGACAAATATGAAAAGCTTTCCGGTAGAGGTCAAACTTAGTGCTCTTGTTTGGATAACTTTTGTATTATAGTCACAGTTGATTTTCTTCCCTGCCTCAATTTCCATTCTTGACAATTCACCTTTTAAGGTTACACCCTGATCTATATGTTTATGGTTGGACTCTTCACTGCTATTGCATTTTCTAATACCTGACTAGTGATTACACTTTGCTATGTCTTTTTCTTTCTTTCTTTTAATTTTCATAACTTCTATTCTAGGGAGACAAATAATAGATTTGTTCCCAGTTTTAATTTAAACTGAACTTGAGTGGTTTACATGTTCTTCTTTGTTATTTATAATGGGTTTTAATTCTATTTTTAAAATATTCTTATTTCACATACCAATCTCAGTTCTCTCTCCCTCCCATCTTCCCACTCCCCAGACCTTCTCCTCACCCTATCCCCACATCCACGCCTCAGAGAGGGTGAGGCCTTCCATGGGGAGTCAACAAAGTCTATCATATCACTTGAGGCAGGATCAAGGCCCTCTCCCCTGTATCTAAGCTAAACAAGGTATCTCCCCAAAGAGAATGGGTTCCAAAAAGCCAGTTCAAGCGCTAGGGATAAATACTGGTTCCACTGATAGTGCTCCCACAAACTGCTTATACCACTCAGCTGTTACTCATATTCAGAGGGCCTAATTTGGTCTTCTTCTGGTTCCCTCGTTGTCAGTCCTAGGTCAGTAAAATGTGGTAGGTACATTTACACAACGGAATATTACTCAGTGGTAACAAACAATGACATCTTGAAATTTTCAGACAAATGGATGGAACTAGAAAAAAAATTATCCTGAGGGAGGTAACCCAGACACAGAAAGACAAGCATAATATGTACCCACTCATGAGTGGGTATTGGACATAAAGCAAAGGATAACCAGCCTACAGTCCACAAGCCCAGAGAAGAAAGGAAACAAGGAAAAGCCTAAGAGAAACATTCATGGATTCCCCTGGAAAGGGGAAGTAGATAAGATCTCCATAGTAAATTGGCAGCATGGGGGAGGGGGAGTAGACTGGTAGGGAAGAAGGGGAGCTAGGAGGAGAATCTGAGGGATCAGAGAGATTGAGTTGGGTAAAGGACAGAGAGGGAGAGCAAGAAAAGGGATACCTTTAAAGAGGGAGCCATTGTGGGGTTAGTGAGGAACCAGGCACTATGGAAACTCCCAGGAAACCACAGGATGACCCTAGCTAAGAATCTAAGCAATAGTGGAGAGGGTAAATGCCCTTCTCCTGTAATCAGATTGATGACTACCTTAATTGTCATCATAGAACCGTCATCCAGTAACTGATGGAAGCAGATGCAGAGATCCATAGCTAAGCACTGGACCATATTCCTGGAGTTCAGCTATAGAGAGGGAGAAGAGATATTATGAACAAAGGGGCCAAGGCTGTGATGGGGATACCCACAGAAACAGCTGACTTGATATGTCTTTAAGAGAGAGAGAGAGAGAGGATTCCAGGAAGTGTGCATGTTGGCCACCAGTCTCCTCTCTGTCTCCCGTGCATTCAGTCATTTCTTCTAGGATTTCCCCATACACCAGAAACAAAGAAAGCATTCCCAACAGGAATGTCCATTGTACCACAGTGATGGTGTCATCATTGCCCCCAGAGAGAGAGAGAGAGAGAGAGCACAGGAAAAGGGAGCCAACAGTGTAGTTAAGGGTTTTCTAGCTCTGAACTTAGGTATTGTATGACTGTGGTGTTCAACCTTTTCATCATGTGTCAGAGTAACAGGCACAGATTTAGGATGGACTCTCTTTTGCCTCCAATCTGGGGATGATGACATAGTGACTCACTCGTTGTACTTGTTTTCTTAGTGACGCATGTAGCCTGGGCTGAGTGGTGACATCAGCTAGGCACTCAGGATAAAGGTGTGATTCCTGTCATCAGTAGTTATAGGGGCTCCAACAGTAATCAGACCATAAAAGAATCATGATTACTGTGCTAATATTTCATAAAAGCTTAAGAAAACCAGTCTATGAATCAATGACCCAAGACCACATCACATCATCTCACATTTCCCTTGGCTGGGATCAGATCACTGCTATTGATGCAAAAGAAGAAATCCTCTGTTACTCATTTATGTGTTGGGTAATAAAGGTGATGATTCCCGTGGCTCCAAAGTGCTATTTCTGCCAGGAGCATTAGTCATTTACAATAGACACTTTGTTCATTGCACCTGTGGCCTTATCAAAGAAATGGATGGCAGTGATGCCTGTGTGGAACCTCAGAGTTACATATAAAGTTCCAGTGAAGACATTCTCCTTATCAGCCTAGCTAGGGTTTCTGTTCACTTGTTTGTGCATGGGGACATGAGCGCCCATCACCATGAGGGTGGTGACCATGTGAAATATTAGGTACCCTGTAAAAAGGACGTGGTGTTTAATTTGTAGGTCCTGGTCACTAGTAGTTCTCTATCGTCCAAACTTTCTTGGTCGGGGAGCTAGATGTATGAGGATATGGACTTTGTAGTAGTTCAGGTCAGTCCAAACAAAGAAAACACTGATAATTTTCCATAAGCGTTGTCTTATATGAACTCAGTAGCTTTTAAAAAGCAACAATGAAGTTCATACTTAGAAGGTGTTAGAAAGTGTGGCAGTTCTCTTTTCCTGCAATCTTGGTTTTGTTGTTGTTGTTGTTGTTTTCCAACTGTGTTCTGTACATTTACCATGTTTCTTTGAATGTTCTCTTTTCAGCTAATTTATCATGGAATCCATCTATGCCTTCCTGTCCCAGCCTTTGTAAACTAACTATGAATGATGTCTTTCATACATAATACAGAAGATACAACGTGCTGTGATGTGTGTGTGTGTCTTTAATGCTGATTGACTCAAGTGATTCTTAGTGTGTTTGAAATGTGTCCAGTGAGTCGTAGGGAAGCTGTGTTCAGTCATCATGATTATAATGGGAATAATAGTTAAAGGGACACCCTGAGTGCTGGCCAATGTACAATAAAGTATTTACATTTCAAAGTACTTCCTGTACTTTCCACCCAGACCATTTGTGGAAATGGTTTTCTTTGCAGTTTTTAAGCTTTTCTTATATTTGTCTGTGGATCACTCTTGGTATATGGTCTACATTTTGGTAAGCAGGACAGTGGAGGCTTTTGATCTCAAGACGCCTCCTGTCTTGTATCTGGCCCAGACATGCTACAGTGATGCTAAATAACTCCCCACTATACCATGCTATACAACGGTACACCACTGGGAATCTGCATCATGCTCCAGACACTAGTCAATATTTCGTTACTGACCTCAATTCTCACAATAGCCACGTAGCTACTATTATTGTCTCAGCTTTGGATGCAAGGAAGTCAAGGTTTGGGGAATTATCTTGTTCAGTTTACCATTTAACTAACTTGTGGTTTCCATTAGACTTGTTCAAGTGACCAGTCTCAAGTTCCTGAGCACTTCCCTAGAAGGCTCCCTCAATTGTAGGTTTAAAGGTACCCAAGAAAACCCCAGGATTTAGCCCATTTGCTTTAGTAAGATGTGCAGTAGATGAATCTTTTACTGAAAAACACAGTGCTAAGGACTCAGTTCTTTAAAGCACTTTTGAGCATGCAAAATCCAGCTCTGTGGAAAGGATGTTTTGGGATTTGTTTCTGTAAGACTCTGTAGAGAAGATTGGCTGACCTCACAGTAACAGAGATCTTCTTGCCTCAGCTTTTCAAGTTCTAGGATTGAAGGTGTGTGCCAAGAGAAGTTTGTAAAAAGACAAACCTTCCCGAGGAATACCTAAGTCTGCTGAGTATGTTTGTCCATGGAATGCTTAAACACTTTAAGGACAATGAAGTTTACAAAGTTAACTCAGTGCTCAGAACTGTTTTGCAGTGAATTCCACAAGAAATGAGGACTCCGAATTCTGAAGCTAAACAGCTTCACATGCAAACTGATCAGAGCATGACATTCTTGCTAGGCATTAATTAAGAAAGAGTACCTCATCTCTCTTAGTGGGCTACACCAAGCTGTGCCTGTTCTTTTGGGAAGAGACAGGACAGGGAATGGGTCAGGACCCCATCCTTAGCATATACGGAGAGGGTCACTCTGAGACTCTGTCTGTTGACTGCAGGGCCTGAAGTGAGGTTTGTAGTCTATCTAATTGTGAGGCGATGTCAAGGCAGATAGTGCCTCCCCTTGCTTGTGTGACCTGACTCCGTTTCATCTGTGGGTCTTTGCCTGGAAAGAGAGAAGTGGAGGATCAAATGAACGATTAACTCACAGCCTAACTGAGACTGGCTGAGGCTATTTTAAGGGTCATAATTGGAGAATCAAGTCCCAATGGGATGGTTGCCTTCTCTGAACTTGAGGGGAGAGAGAAAGACTATCTTAGTTGCACTTCACAGTTCCGGAAGAGGCTGTAGTCATGGAAGTGAAATGGGTACCTCAGCGATGCTGAGACACAGGTGTAAATCAGAAGACAAGAAATCACAAGCAGACATGTAGAATACAGGCTCCTCAAGGTTCTAATGATACATATCGAGCCTCAAGAAAGCAGAGGTAGCTGAGGTCATTGCAAGAAAGAACTGATTGTGTGTGGTTTAAGTTACTCTAACATCATGTCCTGTATAAAATAATGATGTGATAAATGATAGCAGAAGTCTCATGTTGTGAACCCTTGGGAGAAAGGAAAGATGTGTGCTGGAGATGTGAGGAAAGCGAGAAGGGCCAAAGACTACTGAGAGCTTCTGCTTACTGAGGATTGGTTTGGGAAGACTGGCTGTGGGAAGGCAATGGGCAGATCTGCTGTTTTATTTTAAGCGACTAGCATGGTGTGGTTAGAAGGAGGAACCAGAGAGTGCTCCTCTGTGAAGAAAGGCTTCTTGTTTAGGTTTTTATTCTACCCCAGCACAACAGGTCTGCAGAGAGTCCAGTTTCACAGCCCAGACTGCCAAAGCAAACCGATCATTTATGAATGTAGAATCAGCATGCCCCTGCTGGAGGATAGGAAGCACAGAGGGGCATGAACCATGCTGCCATCTCCAACAGTGATAAGCCAGCATGCCCTCACTTGCTCCCTAACCCACACCTAGAGGAATGTCGGCCGTTCATGCTCCTGTTTGAGCTCTGCTTAATTGTCACAGACTCTCTCTAGTGGATCCACCTTGTCCAAAGCTTCTCACTTCTCTAGAGTTGCTACCAGATAGCCACTGAATTCTTGTTTTTAATAAAAAAATTAGAAGATCACAACTTATATGTTTTAAATAGTGTGGCTTTTTTTGAGTAGTATGATTGGCTATCAAGCTGCATTTGGTCCTCGTGTGAATCACTCACTCCTTTGGATTACACTTAGTGTACAGGCCACCTGCTGTCATTTGCTGCTTAATAGCCACCCTGGCTTTTAGACTGTCACTCTCTGACAAAGTTCGTGCTCAAGTCGCCCTTACTTTACTTAGCTTTGCCCCCAACGTACACAAGGGGTGAAGCTGATGATTTGAATATGTTCAAGAGAAATCTGAAGATCTTGCTTCAAGTGAAAAGGGGAAATGGCTTGACTCAATAAGGAAAGAAAAAGCCACACGGAGATAGTTAAGGTCACCAGCAGGAGCAAATTTCTCACTGTGAAATTGTGAAGAAGATAAGCTGATTCATGTTGTTGGACCTCAGACTAGACAGGCCAGAGCCACAGACTATGGTGCGTGCAGAGCTATTATGGAGATGGCATTGGCTGAGGTAGCTTGGTCCTGTCTGCCATTTCAGCATCCACAGGGGATGGTGGGACATTTTCCCCCATGGATGCACATAGTTCTCTACCACTCTCCAGCCACCTGTTTCAGCCTTGCAACTTGGTGGTGGAGTCCCTCAGGCAGATCTCCTCGTTCCTTTTGATTTCCATGAGCAATTATGTCAGTTTGGTGAGTGCTGTATGCTGAGATATGACCTGTTCAGTGAAGAAACGAGATCTGGAAAGAAACTAGAGAAAGACCCTAAGTAATCCAAGATATATGGAGCCATTGCAGACAGTGAAATGTTAAAGGTTGACAAAAGTCCTATTCATGGTAGCGTTAAACCTTTTATGTTATTCCCTTTCTGTCACTGGTTGCCATCAGCAGCAATGTCCCCTGGACTTCCCAGCCTCCCTTCCCTGCATCTGTACTTTGGGGGAAGATAACGGAGCAAATGGGGCCACTGTCTCCTGTGACATCTCCAAGATTGCCTCTATCTCTTTTTCTCACGTTGACATAAAATCATTGGGATCTATTGGACAGGAGATTGCTTATTGAAACTCCTATTAATTAACATTTCTCTGTGTCCCTAAGCCCCACTTCTGTGTGATGTTTCCAGGCCCCCCATCCTTCTGTATTCTGCTTCATTTCTCATTGAAAGTGCGAGACTACAGGGTGAGGAGAACCTACATAGAAAGGAGCCTCCCCTAGATTGGAGTAAGTTTCCTGCCTCTCACAGAGAGCATTGTGTATGCAGAACCTTCTCCATTCATTTCCGCTACAGATGGTGCCCTCTTTCACTGGCTGGAAGCAAGCATGGGGGAGAGCTAAGGCAGTGAACCCCAATAAGAGTCAGGGATTTTCTTCACATGCGTGTTGATGCGGAGGCCGAAGGGATGTGACTTTGTGGCTCTAAAGTAAGAAAGTGGGAGCAGGGTGATTAACACATTGCTGTAGAACTTCAGAGCATCATTTAGTAATGACTGCCTTTAAAAAAAAAGAACAAAAGCAGACTATACGGCTGGCACTGCATACTAATCTCAAATTATTCATAAAGTTCAAGTTCAAACTTCATCATGTCTAAATATTTTCATTATTTATTACAATTAGCATATGCATGATTCCTGTTACCTGTCTGCCTTATTCAAGAGTGCTAGCCCTGCAGACTAGCACTTAAGGAAATGTGAACAAATCTCCCCCGCTTGCGTGTTCGCACCTACCCCAGCCGGGTCACGCTGTCATTCAGCCAGGCACAGCGCTGTACCACGGATAAGTGCTCATCGCATGTGCAAACTGGGCGAGGCAAATATGTATTAATTAATATCTTTGAGGCCAAAGGTAAGGAAAATTAGTCTTCATGTTATAATTTGAAAAATGAGTCATGGTAGTTAATTAACCTATCTAACACCTCAAGGTAATGAATGTCTGAATCGATTCACAATTAACAATTCAAATAACCCTGCCTTTAAAGTGGCCTTATTATACCTGTATTTAAATCTAGACAGCTGAAGCGCTCAGCGTTGATCTTTCCTGGCAGGACTCATGGCGGCACCCTAGTATACAATGAAGCCACAAATTCGTCTGCAGGCGAAATCCTTCTGTGGAACCTGGTTGCCTATTTTTTTCATATTTGAATCCATCATGTGCATAACCAAGAAATCTATTAGATTTGCCTTCTTTGTCCTTGCAATTTGTTATCAAAGAAAAGAAGTTCTGGGGAGGATAGAAAATATGCTGTTTAAAGCCCTCACAATTTGGTGACCACGGTGCACAAATCTGTGATGTCAATCTGTGAAGGTCTTGGTGTCTGAATTCCCATTGGACCATGCCGATGAGAATCGCTCTTACTTTCAGCTACAGTTTAGCGCATCCTGGGCCACTTGGGAAATACTTGACAAATGTTGAAATAACACAAATTTACCAAAAAACAAAGGAAGTCTACTTTGGCAAATAAAAGAAAAGATAACTCTCTTATATGTAAACTCAGGCAAGTTTAGTTAAATTCGGTCACTAGGGAAAATCAGCTTACTTGTACCCAAAAGAGCAATGATATAATTGATGGTCCCAGAATTCCAGGGTCGCTGCTATCAAGTTTAACCAATCTTAGCTGTTTAAACCTTACTGGATTATGTATCCATGTGCTTTTTGGGGATCTAAAGTGCCGCATCAAGCAGAATGAGTTCACTGTCTCTCCCACCTCTGTCAAAAGAATAGCAGTTTCATTTGCTTTCTTTTAAACAGCTTGTGGGCTCAGGTTCCTAAGCCAAGAAATCCATACACCCTGAGCTACGCAGTCTATACCGGTTGTATCTGCTCCTCTCCACTCTCATAGTCAGGGTTGAAGCTCCCTACTCCATCTCTCCTATAGTAACACACCAAGGCCTGCTCATTGTTCTGGCTTTGTCCTTCCCCATTCATCTTTCCTGTTAGACGGTCATTGCATTCATCCCTTAAACACACATGGCTCCTATGTTCCCAGGATGGGTGGGGCCAGGCCAGATGTTTTCATGTTTCCGAGAAAAATATTACACTATTCCTGTGCAGCTTCTTTCCCCCCCGCTTTCTTGCTGTCTAGCCTTTTCTGCCTCGATCCTCTTCTGCGGGTGCATTGGATGTATTGTATTTAAATTTGCCCTCTTTCTGAAAGGCCACCATTCAGTTTTAGGACACTCATCCAATCTGCTTTACATGGCCATGTTGACTAGCTCTACTGTCATGAAGCTTGTGTTTAGAAACAGTAAATATCCCTTGGATGGCTAGTCCAGACGTAATGGATCCCTATAGTCCAGCTCAAGCTTCACTCCTTTGGCAAACATGTCCACAGATTCATAAATATTTGGATGATTCCACTTTTCAGTGCTGTTGGTCAGACTTATACCTTTGTTTCTCTCTGAACTTTGCTCCGAGATAAGGCATTCCAATCAGAGGAAAAATCCTCAGCTCTTCTTCCACCAAAATCTGCTTCCACCCATCGTGAGTACTCCATAAATGGTCAACTTCCTATTTACAAATCACTTCTACTTCTGTAAGCTATTCAAATATTAATTATCCTCTAATGATATAGACTAAAATAAAACCTAGTAATGCATGTCTGTTTTAGATGTATGAATTTGATGTTTATAAAAATAGATCTTATTTATGACATTTGCATAAATAAGAAATGAGAGAATTCACTTAAAGCATCCTAGAAGTCAAATTTTAAATCATATGGTTGATGGTGGCACCTTCTGGCCAACTGTGATATTGCATCTGGATCTATTGTTTTGGGAGTGGAAGACATTGTTCTGGGGCTTGAGGTCTTGGAGAGGACTCATAGGTCATGAGGACCTACACTAAGGAAGGCCCTTAAAGATCAATTATGTTCTGACTAGCCATCCAAGGTATATTTACTGTTTCTAAATGCAAGCTTCACGAGAGTAGAGCAAGTCAACATGGCCAACTTGTGAATATCCAGGATCTGTGCTGCGGGCTCAGTGTATCTTTCCTTGAGATCATAGCTTAAAACAAATCATGGTAGTCTTATCAATTATGAGTTGCTTGGATGCATATAAAGTACGACCTCCTTTTCAGTAGATATTAAGCACCCAGTACACAGCTAAATTGTGACATAGTAGAGTTAGCTACACCAAAACAGGTGTGCATTTACAATGACTCTTTTCAATAATTCTCTGCCCAAAGTAAATGTGACGATTTCCTCCCCGTAGAAACTTAGTGTGACTACATGAAAATCTCCATAATACTTAAATTCAGTAGGAATTAGAAAGTATCATATGTCTTTCCTCTAAAATGTTTTAAGTGAACATAGAAGTGAGGCCGGTAAACTTGATAATGTTTCGTTGGAGCTAATGACCAAGACAGGCTAGACACCGAATGCAGAGGAGGATCACTGAATTTTCTTACTTGCCATTCTCCAAACATTCCTGTAAATGCACCTCTGTCTGTTACAAGAATCACCGCATGAGCTCCAAAGGCAAGTGTCTGGATTAGCTGTGTCCACTTTCAACAGATAATGTGGGCGCTTGTACAGTCAATACATCTGTACAGCGGTGTTCTCTACCAATAGAGATGCAGGGTTGTTAGGAAGAACAAAATACATCACCTCTCTAGAGTGTTTAGAATATGCATCTGACATGTGTTCTGCACCTTCTGCCAACAGAACTTATTGAGATTCTTAACTAACCCTCACTTCAGTAAGACCTTGGGCCTCTCATCCCTCAGTCCTTCACTGCATAGTTCACACTGGATTCCCTAGCCACATTATGGATCCAGGGACCACACTGTATCTTCTCTCCAGTCCCCTCAGAAGTTGAGGACCACCGTTTCCGAGCTTCATTCTGTGATAAACTGTTTCCCTCGCTCATGGCTGTCGAGAGGCAGAAGATCATGATGGAAAAGAATGTGGTGGCCCAAAGTGCTTTACCTCAAGATCGTCAGCCCAGAGAGAAAGGAGAGGTTCTGGTACAAGATGACCTCTCAAGGGCATTCTCCTACTGGCTTCCTCCTGCGAGACCCCGTTGTCTGTTTCCACCACCTCCTAACAATACCTGGAAGTTATGAATCTGTCAGTGAATTACTCATTGGTTATGTCAGCATTTTCATGACAAAATTACATCCCCAAAGGCCTACTTCTGAACATTATACTGGAAACCAAGCTTTTGGATGGCTGTTTATAGCTGAACTGTGACACTTTCCCACCCTACCAAGTGCCTCACTTCACAGTGCCTCCAATCATGGTGCATCTAACCTGGGTTTCCTGACATATGCGGATGCTGGTGGAATGCTGAGAATGCAGGGCCAAGATCATTCTAATAAGGTATCCACTAAGTGTTTTGGATGAAGTTGAAAGAGGTCTACATTTGGTTATCACTCTTAATATTGCTTTGGGGGAATCTCCATCTATTTCTATGTATGTGATCGGGGGAGTTGAGGACTCCATTTGTTATGTTCCTGTTCAAGGATTTTAGGCTAGATAGGGCTTGCCTGTCTGCTGCACCAGCTGTCATATCTTCATATCATGCAACAATTTCCTCCCTGTCCACAAGGAGACTTCTGCAGTGACTTGTCACTCATTGCATGGATTAAGCCAGATCTACAAGGCTAGGCCCAGTCATCTAAGGAAAAGCACATCAGGAATATTTCCTGACCATTGCATTGAAGAACAAAGGACAGAAACAGATCTCATTCAGTAACCCTAACAGTGATAAATAAGGAGGAGCATCACTGAGAAGTAGCTATGAGATCAGGAAAAACCTTGACTTTGGTCTTGTACTATATGACCTTCTGGAGAAGCCACCTCAACCCTATATAACCTCTACTCTTCCCCCATGTGAACTGAACACGATACCACTGAGAGCTGACAAAAGTCCACACTATACCCAAGATGCGTGACATACACTATTGACACTTGTAAACATATAGCAGCAGGCAGACATCATTTGTTATGATTGTTTTATTGACAACATTGAGCCTGCCCATTGTCACAGGCCACAGGATTTGGAAAAGGTCTAGAAAGACGATGAGAGTCAAACTAAAGGCTGTGAATGGAGCACTGATTTCAAGCCCCCGATAAAAGCTGCTTGTCTAAGTCTTGCTTGATTCTTTTGTCAGGTGTGGAAAGTGAAAAGATGCCTGCAAATAGTTATATTCTTCATATTCAATATTCTTTGTCCATAGAAGCCCTGATGACTAAGTGAAGGCTCGACAGCATCTCTTTATTCTGTGAGCTCTTGGGAACAGCCCTCCCACTTGCAGACTTTACACGGCTGAAATTGAAGGAAAGGCCAGATCACACTTCTCTTCACCATCTGCCTGGAGCAGCCGTGGGAAGGGAGGAGCTCGAATACTTCCTCTATTAGTTGCATTCTCCCCTCCTTCAAACAACAGATAATTTCTGGAAAATATAAGAAATGAGTTCATTGAAAGCTTGTTAGACTCTATTCTAGAGGTATTTTTCAGTAATTATTTTCAGAATTCCCCACCCATCTAATTCTTATTCCTCCCTCTCCTACTTGTCCCACGTTCATCTCAGAGTAGAGTGCTTTCAACTCTGTAATGCACTGTGCTTTCATTTCTTACAATGGAAAGATTCTAATTCAACAAAGATACAGACGGATCTCAAGGCTATGGTGCAAATTTGTTC
The DNA here is from genome assembly GCA_001685095.1 of Ellobius talpinus. Classification (NCBI taxonomy): domain Eukaryota; kingdom Metazoa; phylum Chordata; class Mammalia; order Rodentia; family Cricetidae; genus Ellobius; species Ellobius talpinus. Next base: position 2,968 of record LOJH01029134.1, on the reverse strand, counting down.
TTAGCGACAAGTATAGTTTCCTCTGTGACCACCAGGCTAAAGCTAAAGGTGTTTTTCCTATTGATTCATGATTATTTCCATATCTGTCTGCTTTCTTTCTGTCTGTCCATCTGTCTACCATCTATCATCTATCATCTATCTATCTATCTATCTATCTATCTATCTATC
>LOJH01029132.1:0-17523 GCA_001685095.1 Ellobius talpinus | reverse complement strand
AGGAGGAGGAGATAAAGTACAGCCAAGTAGTATTTCAGAAGTTGTTACAGGAGGCTTGAGCGTCTTTCCTCCCAATGTTGTTTTCGCTGCTGCTGTTGCCCTCAACTCTCCAGTCCCCATCTATTGTCTCCTGCTGCTTCAAGGGGAGTCTGGACGCCACCCCCTAGCAAAGAGAAATTGTTGCCCTATCCTAATGTGGGACACCTACATGCCATGTGTGGACAACACAATGGAGGAGAAACAAAATCCAGCTGCAAATGACGCTCACAGTGGGAAGTTTCTGTTCAGAGTTCTAGAAGTGTGGTGATGCCCCTGTGTGTGACAGACACGTGAGCAGCAGAAGGCTGAAACAAGGTAGGGTTGACCGACAGATCAATTCTGCCTCCCACGTCACAAGGGAACGAAACGGTAAAGGTCACTGCTCTGCTAGCTTCGTGCAGGGTTTAGCCAAAGGGGGGGCCCAATAGAATAACAAGAAATATGCAGCCACGTGAGTTGGTTGTGCCCCTGACTGAAGGCCCCAGACCCTGTAGCTGGGTCCCTCCAGGCTGTGGCCATTTCTCACTCTCCTCATCTCAGTTTCCCTAATCATAAAATGGGGGTGATAAAATCTCTCCTAGTCACTGTGTGGAATGGGTCAGTGTATCCGGTGGGTTACAAACACTCAGCAAACATTAGCTTCTTGCTAATATTGCCCACTTTCAATCACTGCAAGGAAGCCTTTCTTCTATCTTTTTTCCTTTCTTTACTCTTAAAATAAAATGTATTCACGTGTGTGTGTGTGTGTTTGACCTGCATATGTATCTACACCACATGTGTGTCTTATGCCTGCCAGAAGAGGGTATCAGAGCCCCTGGAACTGGAGTTACTGGCATATAGCAAGCCACCTCATGAGTTCTGAGAGTCAAAGAGCAAAGCCCTCTCTAGAAGAGCAACAAGCGCTCTTAATCTCTATACCATCTTTCCAACCCAGTCTCTCGGTCTGTCTCTCTGTCTGTCTCTCTGTCTCTGTCTCTCTCAGTCTCTCACGAATCTAGAGTTTATTGTTCTGGCTAGTCTCAACACTAGGGTCACGGATGCATGCTGCCACATGTAACTTCTTCCTGGGTGCTGGGGATCTGAACGTGGGTCCTCATGCTTACATAGTAAGCACCTAACTCACTGAGCCATCTCCCGAGCCCTCGCAATTTCCTTTCATTCTATTTAAAATTTGAAAAGAGCAATGCTCCATCATCTTAAATGATAGGGGCCAAACGGGCTTTGGAAGTGTGGGGATTTTAAATTCTGTGCTAGGTGAGCATGGATGAGCATCACGCTGAGGACTGTGGGAGCATCAGTGGCTGGAGACATGGAGGAGGGACTGAGAATTACTATTTCTCACCAGACACTGAATGACTTGGAGATGCTCGCTCTCCCTCTGGCTCTCTCTCTCCAGGATGTAGCCCTTCTGGGAACAGCACCCCCAAACAAAAATTAATCCTATGAACTGGATCACCTCACTCACCCACATTAATGTCTCCCTGTGAACTGGACCACCTCACTCACCTCAGCTTTTTAGCTATTAACTTTCCACTCTCAGAGAATTTTGGATTTGGAAGAGTATGGATTATAGAACCTCATGATCATAGACAAAAGCTCACAAGAGCCAGTACTTTGTGGTTGTTCATTTTTTTGAGGCAGGTCACACCAGACTGGGCTGGTCTCAATCCTCCTGCCTCTGGCTTGTCAAGTGCTGGAATTACGGGTGTGCATACAAACTTGACTACAGTAATACCTTTTTATTGTCTGCATCCGAACAAAACATTAGCCTAACTTGTTTTCATTTTTGTATGTGTAGTTAAGTATTTGTTAGTGTGTGTGTGTGTGTAGACCACAGGCCAACATCTCGGATATTCTTTATTCTTTCTGCATATTATATGATCTTTAAAAATATTTAGTTTCATTTTATGGGTATGAGTGCTTGCCTACATGTGTGTATGTGCACCATGTGTATGCCTGGTGCCTATGGAGACCAGAAGGCTTTAGATCCCCTGGAGCGGGAGTTACAGATCTGCAATAGCAGCAATTTTTTTAACCACTAAGCCATCTCTCCAGCCCCATGATGTGTTTTTTAAAATAACACTTAACCCACCACAGTGACAGACTGTGAAAGTCTGTGGAATTAATGAGCGACTATAAAGCTTTGAAAACCAGCTGTTCTTGCAGATCCTGTTGGCCACCAGGTGGCAGCATGCACTCTCTGTCAAAGCAGGGCATGTTCCACAGAGGTTGCTGAGCTGAGGGTTTTGCTGTGCTGCCTGGGCTAGCCTTGAACTCCCACCCTCCTGCCTCAGTTCCCAATGCTGGGATAACAGGCAAGTGCCACTATATCTGGCCTTTTTTTCCTGGTTTTATAAGACAGAGCCAGGTTGGTGGGAGCTGCTTCTGGAGTGCCCTGGGGAGGGAGTCACACTGCTGAGAACCTGGTGGAATGAAGCAAACCTTTTATTCTGCTTATGATTTCTATGGGTCCAAATTTAGGAAGGCAGCGTCAGGGGCACCCTGGCTCTGTCCCACACATCTGGGCACCAGCTGAAAAGACTCCGCTGTTGGGGGTGGAATCACCTGGAGGCATCTTCACCCAAGTGTCAGGTGATTAACATTGATTACAAGAGGAATGCCTACCGAGGATCTTTCAGGATGGCACACTGAGATGGGTTAACAAATGCTTCCTACTGCAGGGCAGCTAGGCTCAAGTGTAGCTTCAAAATCAGGAGTCGTGGTGCACACCTTGAATCCCAGAACTCAGGAGGAAGCGGCAAGTGGATTTCTGTGAGTTTCAGGCCAGCCAGGGGTACATAGTGAGAATCTGTATAATATAGAAATATAACAAATATACTCTACTATAATAAAAACTATATAATATAGTATAATAAATTTATTATATAAATAAATAATATAATAAACATGTAATAATAATAATAAATCAACAAACAAAAAAGCATGGGCTTCCAAGGGAGAGGACACAGATCCCCTCTGGGTCACCATGTCACTTGATAAGGTTGGCATGACTATCTTGACTATCACAAGCAGGCTGGTTTTTCTGGTTCTGGATGCTAGAGATCCAAGTTCACTGTAGCAAGCCTCGAGCCCATTTTCTCCTGAGGCCTCTCTCCTGGGCTTGGAGATGGCACCTCCTTGACATGTCCTCACATGACCTTCCCTCTGCACACACATGCCATGGCATGTCCTCACATGACCTTCCCTCTGCACACACGTGCCATGGCACGTCCTCACATGACCTTCCCTCTGCACACACGTGCCATGGCACGTCCTCACATGGCCTTCCCTCTGCATAGGGTGTGCTACTGCTGGACGCTGCTGCTGCTTTGTTTTGAGTTTATCTCCTTTTNGTGCCCAAGCCTGGATGTCCAGAGAATGAGGGAAGAAAGATTAACTGCAGGCTTAAAACAAGTGATAGGGCAGTCGTGTTCCAGATTACAGAGCCGTCTCGGCTCCATATTGTAACAAAGAGCCAGCGTGGGTGTGCTACTGTGCATACACGCTATGGCATCTCTGTGTTCAAGTCCTCTCTTACACAAACAGCAGTCAGAATGGATTAAGGCCACTCCAACAGCCTCATTTTAATTTAATCACCTCTTTGAGGTTCCTGACTCCAAAAATAACCCCATGTTGCTGGGATCCCAGGCTCCAGGCTCCAGCACATGAACTGGGTGTGGAGCACAACTGTGCCCATTGTAGTCATGGTGGATGATCATGGAGGATTGGACACCTTCATCTTGGGGAAATGTAATCCGTCCTGGTATTCTCATCCAGTGCCAAATGCATTGCCACTCTGAAAAATGCCTCAATGCCTTTGAAGCTGCTCTCCTAGATAAAGGGTGGTCCCAGCAGGAGGCTGACAGGCAGGAGCAATACCCACTTGTTCAGTCATCATGAGCCCCTGCTCTCTGATCCTCCCCAATGCCTGTCCTGGGCTTCACTGCCCACTGCCATCTTAAGTCCCTCTTGTTACACCAACCATGCTCTCTGCCACTTACAGACTGCTTCCCTCTGCCAGGAGAAGCTCTTGCTCATTCATTTAATTCTCAAAACCTTGCAAGGTCAGTTGCACAGATGAAAAAACCAACAGTGAGGATGTGGAGGTTCCTGGCCACAGAGCTGGTGAGTGGCAGAGGGACCCAGCTCCACCTGGTTCTCGGGCCTGTGTTTGTGAGCTCTTGCCACTAAGTCTCTGGGAGCACAGGCATTAGCTAACCCCTCCTCTGTGCTGCCCCTCCCATGATCAGTCCTCTCATCAAAGCCTAGGCTTCAGTAGCTCAGTCTGCACTGGATCCGGCCCCACATGTTTGGGTTTAATCTGCCTAAAGAGGCTCCCTCCATCCCCAAGTCTGGGGCTTATAAACAGTGTGTGTCCCCGTGTGTGTATATGTGTGAATAAGTGTGTGTGAGTATATGTGTGAGCATATGTGCGTATGTCACTATGTGTATGTATGTATGTATGGTAGTGAGTGTGTGTATGTAGGCCATAGGCCAACATGTCTTAGGTTCTTTATTTGTTCCAGATATTATATGATCTTTAAAAATATTTAGTTTCATTTTATGGGTATGAGTGCTCGTCTACATGTATGTATGTGTGCCATGTGCATGCCTGGTGCTTGTGGAGGCCAGAAGAAGGCTTCAGATCCCCTGAAATGCAGCTACAGACAGTTGTAGACAGTTGTGAACAGTTGTGAACTGTTGTGAACAGGCCAGGCCTTGCTCTTCACACCACATCACCACAATATCCAGAGGGCTGAGCTTCCCCATAGCCCCCCACACTAACTTAGGGCTTATCCATGGGACTTGCTTTGGCCAATGGGTCGTCAGCAAATGGGATACAGACACATTGGGCCTAGCTTCCTTGGAGTAGTACCACCTTGTGCAGAAAACCAGAGCAGAGAGGCTTGGGGAATGGCTCAGTCTAGTAAAGTGATAGCCAAGCAAGAATAAGTACCTGGGTGTGGATGCCCAGCACCTACAAAAAAGGAACATGTCACTCCAGCAATGGGAAGGACCAGACAAGAGGATCCCTGAGGATCACTGGTCAGCCAAGCCAGCTAAACTGGTGCACTTGAAGGTCAGGGAGAGACCCTGTCTCAAAAACTAAGGTAGGGAATTGGCTAAGAGAGACACCTGAGGTTGACCTCCGGCCAACATGTTCATCTGCATAGATACACCACCACCAATAACACACATACACAGTGTACAGGGCTCATACGTTAGTTCAGCAAGTAAAGACTCTTGTTGTCAAGACTGACAACTTGAGTTGAATCCTGGATTCCACATAATGGAAGGAGAGAATTGATTTCTGAAAGTTGTCCTCTGACTTACACACATATTCCATGGCATGTATGTACACACACACAGTAAATTTAAAAAATAAAAGCCTAGAGTAGATTTTTTGGGGGGGGAGACAGGGTCTCACTAAGTAGCAGCTGGGAGCTCACTATGTACACCTATGCCAGGCTGGCCTCAAACTCACAGAGATCCATCTGCCTCTGCTTCATGAGTACTGGGATTAAAGGTGTGTGCCACCACTGCCCAGCTAGAGTAAACTAAATGACAAAAAAACAAACCAGGACATGGTGAGTGCATGCCTGCAATACCAACACTAGGGAGGCAAGAACACCAGGTAGCCATGGGTCCAAAGTTAGCCTGATCTATATAACAAATATGAGACCAGTCAGAGCTTTACAGGGAGAAGAGTCTGCTGAGAACGACACAGTTAATCCCTTTGTCCCAGGAACCCTAGCCAAGACACCAGACATGAGTGAGGTCACCTGGACCACCTGCCCCAGTCAGGTCCCTATGGCTGTAGATACTGCAGAGACTCTGACAAGGCTAGTGACCCTCCCAGTGGGACCCAGCAGAAACTGCAGACCAGTGGGACACTGAGCAAAGGCAACAGTCCTTAGGTAACCAGAACGAGGGAGCTCAAGGTCACTTGTCACTCGCAGATGCGGAGAGTGAATGGGACCTGAGTCTTCAAAACCACACTTCACTCAGAGCCCACCATCTGAGAAGACGGCAGACTAACCTCCTAAAAACGGTCTTCCAACTCACCTCCCAGCCAGCAGATTCTACGGAGAGAAGCCTGCAGTTAATCTTTCTTCCCTCATTCTCTGGACATCCAGGCTTGGGCACTTCTTGAAAGGCTGTCTAGTTAGTGTCTGCTGGGTACTAACCTTGTGCTCCTCTAAAGGCTCCTGGGCTTCTAAAAGGAGATAAACTCAAAACAAAGCAGCAGCAGCGTCCAGCAGTAGCACACCCACGCTGGCTCTTTGTTACAATATGGAGACGGAACACAACTGCCCTATCACTTGTTTTAAGGCACTGCACAAGGGTGGTTTGTTCTGCAGCAATAACTGGCCTCTCATTATTGCCCATCTGCTCAGGTGCCCTCATCAAAGCTTCCAGAGCCAACTCCGCGCTGCCACTGGAGTTCGCTAGAAAAACATTCAAGTGGTCAGTAGGTGAGGGGCCAATTTCCTGCCAGTTCTCTTGTCTCCTGGGGCCCGACAACCACACTTGTTTGTGGCTCAGGTCTCAAAGAGTTCTGCTTAGAAACCCTTTCTGGCATGGCTGGATCCAGAGCCACCCAGTGAGATCATTGGAACTCTCTGCTCATTGTGTTCCCTGTAAATAGCCACGGCCCTCAGGGGCTTCCATACCCTGGCCTGGCTGTGTGCAGCACAGGGCTGTGGGATACTTTGATCACACTCTGACACTCCCAAGACTGCCAATAGAGTTTACCTTGAATCAGAGGGCGGAGCTAGCTACTAGCTGACCAGAATTAGCAATAGAGGTTTTGAAGGACCCAGGATACATAGAGAGACATGGAAGTAGTAGGAAGAGCGTAGAAAGATTCACAGGCCTGTTTGGATGGAGGAAGGAGAGACACAGGTCACTGGTTGCTTCTCTGATCAATCAGGTTTTTACCTTGATAAGTGACTCCCAAGCTTTATTTAATAATAGAACAATATAAGTAATCGCTTCAGTTGGGTGTTCACAGCGGTGGAGAAAGATGTGGAGCTAAAACCCCACGGAGTCACAGTGGCAGCATGGATGCTTGTGGCCTCTAGCCAGGGGAGAGACAAGCAGTGATGCCCAATTGAGACCAGTGTAAGAACACGGTTATGGTCATTTCATTTCTTGTTGCGATCCCCTCCTCAATACCAAGCCCAGGACCCACAATTAGCTTGTGCCAGTGTGGTGCCTGAGTTTATCCTCAGCTTTGCTTTGATGTTTGCGTGGTAACACACTGTTCTTCGATCTGCTGATTTCTTTATATTAGCATAGCCTTTATCTTTACTTGATTTGGGTTTTTGTGGGTTTGTTTGCTTGTTTGTTGGAGGGCAAGGAGATAGGTCTTTCTGCAGAGCCGAGACTGGTCTAGAACTCACTCTGTATCCCAGGCTAGCCTCAACTTTCTAATCCTCCTGCCTCAGCCTCCTAAGTGTTGAGAATGACAAGTACCCAGTAACCCCCCCCCCCNGTTTGCTTGCTTCCTTCTTTCCTTCCTTTCTTTGAAACAGGGTGTCACTATCCACCCCAGGCTGACCTCAAAACTGTGACCCATCAGCCTCAGCCTTTGCAATGCTGGGATTACATGCAGGCACCACCATACCTGGCTTTATTATTCAAATTGTCGACCTAGCAATTCCATTTGTAGTAACACCATTCCTGATCACACACCCGCATGCATATTTGTGTTGGGATATTTTCTTTCAGCACTATTTATAATGGAGTAAATTTGGAAACATTTATTCAAATGCCAGCCAAAGGTGGAGTGATTTAAGTGAAGCATGACGGGATACAGTCCAAGTGCTAAAATGAGTGAGAGGCTTCAGGAGAACTGTGTGGGGACCTTGTAAGCAATCCCTCTAAAATATCCTATGTGAGATGAAGGCTTGGCTGTGGAGAACTGACACATTTCGCTGAGGGACAGAAGAGTCAATAGAGGAAAGATACTGCCTTCTCTCTGAATCTATAATAAGATGCAAATAAGTATGCTCACAGGATTATTTTGGAACCTGACAAATTATTTCCAAAAACATCCCAGAGGGAAAGCCAATAATAAAAATTAAACAAGGGAGTGGGAGGATGGCTCAGTCAGCAAAGTGCTTGCTGCACAAGCAAGGAGTCTTTGTTGGGGTCCTCAGCACCCATGGAAACAGCCAGGCATGGTGGCATACACCAGTCATCTCAGCACTAGGGACACAAAGATGAGCAGATCCCTGAAGCATGTTAGCCAGCTGGTCTAGAAAATCTGCTGGCTCCAAGTTTACTGAGAGTCCCTATCCCAAAAACAAGGTAGAAAATCAATTGAGGGAGATTATCACAATGTCAGCTTCTGGCCTCCACACCTGTCTTCACAGGGAAATACAACTGTATACATACCTGCACACTGGAGGGTGTAAACACACACACACAAAGGTAGAGAATAATCAAGAAGACATTTAATATCAATTTCTGGTCTCCACATGCACATATACATAGGTGCACACATACACAAACATATACACACACAAATAAAGTAATTGTAGAAGAAAACTAAAAACAGTATCGAGGACAGAGAAGAAGGAATAGGAGAAAGAGGAAGAGGAAGGAAGATACAGAATTAGAGAAAGATACAGAAAGGTGTGTTGTGGAACAATCTTTGTTTACTGTAAATATGTATCACACTCGTTGGCTGATAAGAGAGATGGCTGGCCAATAGCTGGTCAGGTAAAGGAAGATGAAGGGAGGAGTCTCAGGAGTCACGAGGAGACAGGGAGAGAAGCAAGATAGAGGTGCCTTGTTGAAAGAAGGTACTGCCACATGGCAGAGTGTAGATAAGAACTAAGGGTTAATTTAAAATGTCAGAGCTAGTTAGTAACAAGCTATTGGTCGAGCATTCCATTATAATTACTAATAAGTCTCTATGTGGTTATTTGGGAGTCAGTGGTCCCGACAAACAACTCTGCCTACAAAGGTCTGGGGAAAATACTGTTTAAGATAGGGTTTCTCAGTATAGCCCAGGCTGGCCTTGAATTCTGGATCCTCCCGCCTCGGCTTCCAGAGTCCTAAGGATACAGGCTTGTGCCACCACTTACATAAAGTGACTATGATGAAATTTCTTGGTGAGCTCAGAATTAGAGAGAGATGAGTGGAACAGACAAGTAAGCCTGAAAATGGACCCCGATACGGAAATCCTTTGAAAACAACGCAAGTGGGGCTTACAGCAGGGCAGAGGAGACAGGCTGCCCAGTAGACGGTTGTTGGTCCAGCTGGCTAGTCCTCTGAGAAGACATCCCCCACCACAATCCCACACCAAGACAAACACCATCTGGATAGGTAGAGTATGCTACACACAGGCAATGAAACACCACACAGAAGCAGATGGAATAAAGAAGAGAGTTGGACCCTTTAACCAAGGTAAAGATAAGGACGAGCAAACCAGAGCCGAGGCAACAGGATCATCTTGACAATGCTGGGGACAGAATCCAGGGACTCATATGCTGCAATTGCTACTTGTCTCACTCCTAGGACAAATTATCCAACAAAAGCAACTTAAGGAAGAATTCGTCTTGGCTTACAGTTCCAGGGGAAACAGTCCATCATGGTGGGAGCCTGAGGCAGCTGGTCACATTGTGTCCAGTCAGAAAGCAGAGTGAGGAAGACTGGGGTTCGGTTTGCTCTCTAAGACCCACCCACATTTGGGGTGGATTTCCTGCCTCCGTTTATCTACTCCAGATAATCTGTTGTAGACATGAACCCAAGACCTGTTTCCATGGTGATCCTAAATCCCATCAAATTGACAATCAAAATTAAACACCATGGGCTGAGGGAATGGCTCAGAGTGCTTGTTGACAGCCTGAGGACCCGAGTCTGGATCCCCAGTACCCACATAAGCAGCTGGGCAGGTGTGGTGGCCCAGTTGCAACTACAGTGGTCAGGTGGCAGAGGTGGGGATTTCCAGAGCAAGCAGCTAACTGGACTAGCCAAGTCGGTGAGCCCCAAGATGAGTGAGAGATTCTACCTCAGCAGATAAGTTAGTAACCTCTAGCCTCCACATGCATGCAAAACACACATGTACGCATACACAGTGAGCACACATTCTAAACAGGTTCGATACCACTGAGCCACACCCAGCCCAAATGAAAACTCTTCAATGATTTAGAAGCATCTATGCTTTGATTTGGATCTTGGACGTCCCCAAAGGATATGTAAAAGCCGTGATCCTCAGTTTCATGTTACTGGGAGGTGGTCAAAACTTTTAAGAGGTGGGGCCTATTGGGAAGGCAAAGGATATTGATAGCATGTCCTTAAGGGGATAGGGAAACCGCAGTCCCTCTTCTCCCGTCTTCACTATCTGGGCATCCGGTGACATCTTTGCCTCCCTCCCAGAATCCCCATGTTCTGCTTTACTGTAGACCATGAACTGAAAACTGCAAGGCTGTGAGTCGAAAGAGGCCTTAGGGAGCTGCATCCTAAGCTGGCCTTGCACCAGTTCTGCAACCTAGGGTGACCTTGAACTCTTGACCCTCCCAAGTGCACCTTCTAAGTGCTGGAATTTACAAGCATGCACCACGCTATCCAGCTTGAAACTAGTACTTTTGTTTTTAAATTGTATCATCATGTACATGGATGCGTGTGTTCATCATGGCTTATGTGTGGAAATCTGGAGCTCTCATTCCACCTTGATGTGGGTTTGAGGACTCTAACTCAGGCTGTATGGTTTTGCAGATAAGTGACTTTACCCACTGAGCCGTCCTGCCAGCCTGACACTAGTATTTTTGAAGAAAAGACACATCATGTGTTCATATTGGGATCTGCAATTCTAATTTAGAGTAACCAAAGTTTCTTTCATTTTATTTTACATTTTTATATCCTATCATACTGAAATGTTTGGCTCCTAACATTAGAATATTTATTTGAATATAGACATATATTGATCCTCAGAATAACCATATTGTGCTATTATTAACATAATTATGAAAAGATTCCTTTGCCATTTCTTTGTTTTAGAACACATCCCACTAAAGATACACATTCAACTATTTTTTTCCTCAACAACTGTGAAAGTCACTTAAAAATAAAGTGATCTACTTAAAGTCATTTAAAATAAAACCTTCTGTGTAAGCCACCAGTTACATAATTGGGCTGCCTGGCTTCTGCCTGGCTTCCCTTCGGATTTATGGATTGTGCCCCGATTGGGCTTGTTTGTCACAACACATGACTTCAACTCCACTGCACAAGGCACATGTAGGTTCATTTGGTTTCTGAGGCTGGGGACAGAACGCTGAGTCTTGTATATGGGGCAAGGGCTTCATTCCTGACATGAACTAAACTGGCACCCTAAAACACAGATTCTTTTGCTGTGGTTTTTAAGATAGGATCTTGCTATGTAGCAGGCTGGTCTTTTGATCAACAGATCCTTCAGTCTCCTGAGTACTGTGACCACAGGCACATGCCACCACACCTAGACAGAAAATGAGACCTAAGGAGCTGGAGAGAAGGCTCTGTTGTTAAACGTGCTGGCTGCAGCCAGGCAATGGTGGCTCACACCTTTAATCCCAGCACTTGGGAGGCTGAGGCGGGTGGATCTCTGAGTTCAAGGCCAGCCTGGTCTTGTTCCAGGGCAGCTAGGGCTGTTACACAAGAGAAATCCTACCTTGAAAAAAGCCAACCAAACAAACAAGCAACCACACACACATTTACACACACAACCCCGGGGCTTCATTTCTAAAAGGAGGCACACACAGGGAAGTTATTACCAGGGTAGAATATAACCAAGCCACAGTGACAATTTAAGTGGCTGTTTTCCTTTTATGGAGATGGAGTCTCAGGCTGGCCTCAAACTCACTATGTATCATGGATGACTCTCCTGCCTCCTCCTCCCAAGTGCTGGGATTATGAAACTACACATTTATATTGTGCAAACCCAGGGCTTTGCACATGCTAGGCAAGCATTCTACCGAGCCAAACTCAGCCCCCAAACACTTTAAAAACAAGACAACGGAACATGGTCTACACATAAACCCGGGTGGCTTAAATTTGTTTTCCACATAGCATTTCAAACAGACTCAAAACAAGATGAGAATCAGAGCTTTCCATACAAGAGCTCACCCTGGAGCTAAGGGCAAAGTTGGATTGCGAGCCATCTCCACTTAAGACTCCATCACACCAGGCTCTTGGACCCATCTTCAAGATGCTCTCGGGAGCACTGCTTTCTCAAACTTGCAGGGAGAGGGGGGACATCTCTTCCTTGTTAGCCAGCAGGCTCTGCTTTCCGGAGGCCACATGCAAGAATCCCACAGGAAGTACAGAGCAAAAGGGACAGGCTGGGAGCTGAGACTGTGGAAGAAAAGCAGCAGCTTGACTGTCAGAAACCTGTTTGTACTTCTTTCCTGACAGGGTCTTATATAGCCTCTTATTCTAGTCTCTTACCCTCCCGTAGCTGAGGCTGTCCTTGAACTCTTACCTTCCTGGGTGTCCATTTCCCAATTGTGGGATTACAGGCTTGGATCATCAAACCTACTTGAAATTCTCCTTGAAGAATCTTCTGCCTCGGCGCCAAAACACTGCCTGTCCCAGAATGCACCTGTGCTCTCAGTCTCCTCACCCAGTGCCTAGGGCAGCTCTTTCAAACTTGGCACTTTTCCAAATTGTACATGGTGGTGGCACTGAGGTTAAAGTGGGAGGATCTAGGGTCTGAAGCCAGCTTGGGCTACGTAGCAAGACCCTGACACATGACAGGGTGGCATGATGGCAGGCTCTCCTGAGAGTCTCTGGGGTCCGAGCCGGTATCATCTCGGGTTCAGAGTACACCATGCCTTTTCAAATAAATCTGGTCCTTTCCAAAATCAGCCCTCAGTTCAGAGAATTCACTACACATTTGCATCTATGCCATTGTGGCTCCCCCAGAAAGCCACCAAGTGGCACCGGAGGACCTACGAGCTCACTAGCCTTTTCCCACACTGAGGGGAGGTAGGACTGACTAGCAGGTAGGTTCCTAACTTTCCAATGTAGCTCAATACTGTAACCTCCCTATTTTGGGAGCCAGAATTGTGGGAAAGGATGTCAAGAGCAGGAGGCAAGGCTTTGCAAACACTCTGATCAACTACATCCCGAAAGACACTCACATGACCAACAGGAAAGAGCAAAAATGTCAACTCCATTGACCGGCAGGGAAACATAAATCAAAACTGCTAGTTTGGCTTCCATAAAAGACAAAAACAAAAGACTAAGAAATAAGAATTGGTGAGGATGTAGAACCAGAGCCTGGGCCTTCTGGTGGGATGTAAAGACAGTTGCTCTGCAAACAGCTTCCTCAGACTATGAAGTCCAGCGCCCACCGGCAGCCTTGAGTATTCCTAACAGCTGAGCACAAAGGTCACCGCCATGCCCAGCACACTGACACAGCACAGTACAGCTGGGTGTGGTGGCACCACATATATATCTATAATCCCAGCATTCTGGAAGCAGAGGCAGGAGGATTGCTACAAGCTCGAGGCCAGTCAGTCAGGTCTACATAGTGAGTTCTAAGCCAGCCAATGAATGCCAGATCATTCAAGAAAAAGAGACAACCAATGACTGCCAGATCATTCAAGAAAAAGAGAGGAAAAAGAAAGAGAGAGAGAAAGAGAGAGAGAAAGGAGGGAGATGAGACAATACAGAAAGGGCAAGATGCCTTGCCGCCTGTGACATCACAAACCCAAGGACATGATGGCATCATGCTAGGCCAAACAGGACACTTAAAAGATAAGCACCACATGATCTACGCTACTTTTACAGGGTACCTAGAACAGTCAAGATGGCAAAAGCAGAGTGACTATCAAGACCCACAGGAGCCCTTCCTCCTCCCTCACTGACACATGGGCTTACTTGGTGAACCTTTGCCCATGTCTCCTCTTGTACGGTTTAACCACTTCCCACCTGGCCGCCTGTACTTGTTGCCAAGGATTGCCTGCTGTGACAAATTATCAGCAGGAGAGGGGACAGAACACGATGTTTCTTCTTTTGAAGCTGTGAAGGCCAAGGTCCTAGCACCCTCTGAATTGCATGAGACACAAGGAAATGTCGCTGCTTAGAAGGGGACCAGCTAGGGCTTAAAGCCCATAGTATACATGTTCTGGGATCGGGCAGGATTCCCTAAGTGCCATATGGAGGCCAAAAGTTCATGGCATGTGTCACAGGGGACAAAACTAGAGAGCTCAGCCCCTTAGCCCATCCCTTCCCTCAGCTCCTAATCTTCTCCCGTGTTCATCAACACCTAAAACCCGAGCAATCCAGTTTACTGAGTAATCTATCTCCAGTCTTCGGGGACTGAGAAACTGCAGGCCAGAAGAGACGGCAGGGTGTGTGGGGGACCCTGGTGTCCGACCCATGAGTTCCTAAGGCATTTCCTATTGAGTCATCGGCTGAGCTTGGTAGGATGGCAGAAGGAGTCTGGACCAGCCTTCCCAGCACCATCCAAGGCTAGAGATGGGCCTCACTCTGCCTCCCAGGCTGGCCTCAAACTCACAGAGATCCACCTCACTCTGCCTCCTGAGGAAATGAGGCAGTAAGTAGGTTGTGTGGTGGGTACATCATCTAAGTGTGCTAAGGATCCCTGGGATCCAGACATCCGGATTCTGATTCTGTGCTGCCATTAGCAGCTCTGGCTGGGGCTACTGGGCTCAGTTCTTGAGTGTGTCTGAGAGCTAAAATTCTTACCAAGAACCTATAAAAGAGGGTGTTTAGCGGGGGGGGGTTGCATCACCTGGAAGGCTGAGGCAGGAAGACTGAGTTTGAAACCAGCCTGAGCTATGCAGTGAGAGCCTGAGACCTATGCAACCAAAGGGGGACGGGGCACCTACCTGTCCAATACCACACTGTAAAGGCACAGAGGAGGGGACGCCTGCTTGTCTAAGACCACACTGTAAAGGCATAGGGGACGGGGCACCTACCTGTCCAAGACCACACTAAAGGCATAGGGGACGGGGCGCCTACCTGTCCAAGACCACACTGTAAAGGGACAGGGGAGGTAGCTCTTGGCAAACGGAAAGTCCTTGGGATGAACTCTCCTCCATCAGTTCTGCAGAGTGGCCTGAAAAGAGCGTGGCACCAACAAACCCACAAAACAGAAGAAAAGGCCGGGCAGTGGTGGCGCATGCCTTTAATCCCAGCACTNACAGGCTCCAAAGCTACAGAGAAACCCTGTCTCGAAAAACCAAAAAAAAAACCAGAAGAAAAAAAACATTTCTGGCCAGGCTTCCTAGTGTTCCCAGCAAAGGAAACAGTGAAAGGGCTGGGTCTCAAGCACCACTATCCATTCAGGACACGTACCAGGCAGAGGATGGGGGTGGGTGGGGTCTTTCCACTCCTGAGACTCAGGATGACCATTTCCACAACTTCAACACCACCTTTTGAACATTCTAGGTGGTCACAGAACTGCCACATGTGCAGAAGAATACACATTACACCAATAACTTCAGAGCGTTTTTAAGAAAACAACGGAAGCTTTCACGTGCCGAGAGAGACACCTTGTGCCCGTCCACTTCCAGCCTCCAGCCGTCTTCCCGCACTGCCGAGGAAAGCAGAACCACAGCTTGCCTGCGGTCCTCATGCCAGAGGCCGCTCTGTCCTTCACTGAGGGAGATCACCTGCTGTCCTCTGCTGTGCTCCCTGGAGAAATCCAGTCAGTGGCCAAACAGAGCTGGTGGACCCAGGCAGTGAAGTGGGGCACTGTCCTTGTCCCAGATACTGCCTATGTCCTGCATGAAGCACACAGCCATCTTGGAGACCCCTCTGCTAGGCCTGTTCACCAGCTCCACCACCACTGGCCCCGGAGCCCCTCCCAGAAGTCTGGGTCTCTGAGGCACGTGAGGCCTGTTTAGGCAGGCGGATGGGGACGTAGGTGTTGGAGGCACAATGCTCCTTGAGGTACTCGCCCCCCTTTTCTTCATAGTCCTTCCTGGTGACCCAGGCTCCACTGTCTTCCAGGTGATCCAAGGCCCAGTCTCGGGCACCGTACCAGGCATCCAACACTGGGTTCGAGGCAAGCTGAACCTGGAACAAGAAGCAGGTGCACTCTGAAAAGGCATCTCCTACCAGAACTCTAGGCCCAGGGAGGAAGGTCCTGAAGGCTCAGTCACACCCCATTCCTACATCCTCAAAACATCAGAAGGGCCCGGGGGAGGCCTCCATTGTGTAGAACAGTCCCTGCATCCTCCAGACAAAACTAAGCCCTCAGAAAGAGCACACAGTTGCACAGACACCAACTCACAGGTCTAGCTTCTCAACGAAGGCACACCATTCCAGATCAGAGGGAACAGCTGCCAGGCTCCTGCTCTGTGATGCTGATAATCACAAACTATCGAACATACAGGGGTGACCTGGATGATGCAGGGTAGAACTGACCCGTGGCAACAAGAGAACTTGGGAGAAACTACAGCAGAGCAGAGTGACCAGGCATTCTCTGACACTGCCAATGTCTTAGGCAGAGCAAGGCTGGAGTCAACAGCCACCGGAGGCCCCTCAACTAGCCTTACCCGATCAGTCACAGTAAAGCCCTTGCTCTGAACAGGTCTCCTATTTTGGAGTCTTTATCTCAATTCCCACCCCATTTCCTCTGCCAACCATAGTTCTCAAGCTTGACTGGTAGATATGGAGTTTCTGGAAATGAAGCACAGGCCACACACAGCAGCAGAGGTGGGCACAGGCTGTGGGCAACAGAGGCAGCACAGGTGCAAGCCTGGAGCCTTGGCACAGTGGCACAACTGGGAGATGAAGGATGATGAACTCTGTGCCAACCTGGGCAAAAAAGCAAAACTCAATCTCAAAAAAGAGAGAGAAGGAAGAAGAGGAGGGGAGGAGGAGGAAAAAGAAAAAACCAAAGGTAAATGCAAGCTTGAGCATGAGACTACCCAGGCTACCACACAGCAAAGACCTGTGCATAGGAGACTTGCTATCTGGTAAGATGAGGGCCCTGCTCTGGCGAGTACAGGCCTGGCACTCTGCCTGACACAGTATTCAGTAAGTGGCAGCTACTGTGACTATAAAAACTGCAGTACCACCCGGGGTCACAAGAGTGCTACACAGCTATGAAAACAATGGCTCAAACTGATAAACTGTCACAATAATCTCAAAGTGGAAAAATGCCACAAAACAAGCTATCACTAATCTTTCTGTTTGGTTAAAATTATAAACATGACAAGAATATGTCCTGAAAATAGACACATAAATAATACTGGTCACAAACACTACTGAATCCACAATTTGATTTTGTTAAAGATTTATTTATTGCATGTGTGTCTGTGTACCATGTACATGTCTGGTACTCATGGAGGCTGGAAGAGGCACTGGATCCCCAGAAACCTGACCTACAGACAGTGGTGAGCCGGCACGTGGGTGCTGGGACCCAAACCCAGGTCCTCTGCAAGAGCAGAAAGTGCTCTTAACCATTGACACATCTCTCCACCCCTACAACCTATTTTCTTTCTTTTTTTGTTTTTT
>LOJH01029131.1:0-11599 GCA_001685095.1 Ellobius talpinus | reverse complement strand
TCTTCTGGCCTGCAGGCATACAAGCAGACAGAATACTGTATACATAATAAATAATTTTTTTTTAAAAAGAGACCCTTGTGAAAGGGTCATTTGACACCCCTCCCCCCAAGCAGCACCGACCCACAGGTTGAGAACCAGTGCTCTAAGAGCAGCCTGAGTTAAGATTTCCATAAACAGCTCTGAACTGCACTAGTTTTTAATCAGGTCTAGGAGAAGGTTGAATTGGGAAGCAGAGGTGGATGTTTAGTAGGTTTGCTTTTCCTCATGTGTGACCAGTGCAGTTGTCACTGCAGGTCTCTATGTCAGGGTTCCTACCCTGTTTGCCCAGCTAGACTTTTGAGGATTTTTTTTTGCATTGAGACAGGGTACCAGTATGCAGCCCTGACTGGCCTCGAGCTTGTTATATAGAGCAGGCTAGCTTTTGAACTCATAGAGATCTACCTGCCTCTACTTCCTGATGACTAGGATCAAAGATTTGTACCCCCATGTTCAGGCTGACTGAAAGGGTTTTGTGGCAAAAGAGCATTTTGGTGATCAGGGCCAAGGAATGCCACAAAAATCATACCATGCAAGAGACGTCAGGCAAGACATTTATTGGGGAAGGAGTGGGCACAAAATGACTGCCTCTGAGTGGGGCTGGAGAGCAGAGGCAGACCAGGCCCCGATGGTGGGCTTTCCGGGGGATATGAAGCATGCTCATGGGGAAAATACAGACAGTGGCTGTGATGGAAACGCATGGCATTGGTCATTAGTTGTGACTGAGTCACTGGTTCTGGAATGTGGCAAGGTTTCTAATGCTGTGAAGAGACACCATGATCATGGCAGCTCTAATAAAGGAAAACAGTTAATTGGTGCTAACTTACCGTTTCAGAGGTTTAGTCAATTATTGCCAGGTGGAACCCATGGGGGCATGCAGGCAGACATGGTGCTGGAGAAGAAATAGAGTTCTGCATCTTGATCCATGGGCAGCAGAAGTGAAGTTGACTCTCTGTGTAGTTTGATCATCTGAGACCTCAAAGCCTATCCCACAGTGACACTTCCCACCAACAAGGCCACATCTACTCTGCAAGACCACACCTCCGAATAATCCACTCCTCATGGGTCAAGCATTCACATGCATGAGTCCATGGGGCCATTCCTGTTCAAACCACCCCAGTTGACTAGCGCTGACTTCAGAGATTCTGATTCCGACGGACATGTTGCTGATTTTATCTTTTCTCTCAATATGCCCCAGTAGTTTTCCCTGCAAAGAGGTTAGTTTAACAGAAGTTTTGGATGTCTTTAAGATGCCTAATGTAGGATATTTCTAGCTTTGGTTGTGATTCATTGCTTCTATTAATCCCTTTTCAAGTTTCCCATAGACTTGTGTTCTTTGCTATGGAAAAAGCCAAGTATGTTTGTTGATTTCCTTTAAGTTTTAATAGGAGCTTGTAACTTTGGGTAACAGTAGCACGTGAGAAATGGCGGTATTCTGTGAAAACAATTCAGTGTGCCTGCCATGCAGCTCCCAGGGCTACAGGATTGCTTGGGATAGTTTGGGACAGAGTAAGCCCAGTGGCGGCTCACGTCTTTATTACCAACATTCAGGAGGCAGAGGCAGGCAGATCTCTGAGTTCCAGGCCAGCTTATTCTACAGAGCGAGTTCCAGGACAGCCAGGGCTACACAAAGAAACCTCGTCTTGAAAAACAAAGAAGTTTTTTTTTAAAGATTTATTTATTTATTATGTATACATCACTCCTTCCGTGTGTGCCTGCAGGCCAGAAGAGGGCACCTGATCTCATAGATGGCTGTGAGCCACAATGTCGTTGCTGGGAATTGAACTCAGGACCTCTGGAAGAACAGCCAGTGCTCTTAACTGCTGAGCCATCTCTCCAGCCTGCCCCCTTTTTTTCATTTTTGAACCTGAGAACTATATTGGTATCTGGATACTTGGTTGCTGATTTCTTCCTTGAAAGGTCCCTTGTCTTGTTGCATGTGAAGACAGCCTAGTGTTTCAGAGTACTCAGGGAGCCATGGCATTACTTTATTCCTTTGCTTTTAAACCTGAAGCTTGTTCTACAGAGTGTACTTATAGTTTGAAAGGGAAACAGAGATTGACTGGCAAGTTAATCAAGAAAAATAGTCACTTAACATAAGACTCTGCTGAAAGATGGGTTTGTGAGGTCTGAGAAAATGCTGAAAGATGACCCAGACTCAAGCAGTATGCAAGAGCGAAGAACATTTCTTCTGCAGAAACAGCCAGCGTATGCGGGGCTGTTCACCTGTACAGAATGGCAACGCCCACCAGAGGAGCGTGCAGGCTCTTTTTAAGCATAGCTGGGTAAATTTCAGGGACCATTAGTGAGAAGTTTCTGCACCCCATAAGCCTCTCAGTGCAGCAATCCAAATCAAACCGACTTAGAAAAAGCCCAGTTTAACGGGTAAAACACTCCCAGATTATTCCCCCCACCCCCCAAGAAGGGAAGAGAGGCTAAAAAACAAACAAACTCTTTTCTGGGAGGCAGTTTAAATACTCTGTGGTAGTGATGTTGAGCATCTCTGGGAGAGGAGCCATGTTTGGTGGACTGAGATGAGACAGGGTTTGGGGAGAGAGAGATGGGGAAGGGAGATTGAGGTGGAGCTTCCCCCAGAACAGTTAGGTCATCTCAAACATAATTGGTTAAGCAAGCCTCAATTATTTAATTGGCTTTTATCTTGGAACATACTTGGGTAAGTTTCAAGAGGATTGCAGGAACTGTCCCTGAGACATTCTGGGGCCGACTCAGGCCTTGTTTGTGTATCTTTCCCTCCTTCCTGAATGTAATTTGTTGAACAATGGCCCTCTGTTGGGAGAGATACCTGTTTGCTCCTCTCAGAGAACTGAAACTATTCAGTTGTAAAAGTGCCTTATGAAATATAAAAGCAGTATTATTTAAATGGGTAATACCTATGTATGACTTTTGCATTCAAACAGCTTAAAATGGTAGATAGGAAAAAACTAATCTTCTCAATTCCAACAGACTCTGTTGACACTGTGTATTTCCCTTTGATATGGTAAGATGAGAATGGCTTTTCTATGATGTGAGAAATGCCAATCCATTCATAGAGAACACCTGGCTGTTACCCTCCAAACTGCCATGGTCACTAAAAGCAAGGATAGTCAGAAACTGTCACTGTCAAGAGCCTAAGGAGACCTGGCAGCTAAACATAATTTGCTTTCCTGAGTGGCGTAGCACGAATTCTAATTGGTCTTAATGTTAAAAACCCAGAGTCAGGTATCAGAGTAAATGCTGAAAGATCAGAGTGACAAAGGAGCAATTCACAGCCACCTCAGACCTTGCCAACCTCTCAGCCAAAAAGGAGCCAAGCTCCCCTCTCCGCTCAGCCATATCATCATTTCCTGTTTCCTCTACCCAGGTGCTGGGACTAAAGGTGTGTGCCACCACTGCCTGTCCTCTATGGCTAACTAGTGGCTTAGTTTGCACTTTGATCCCCAAACAAGCTTTATTCGTTAGAGCACAAATAAAATATCACCGCAGGGTGGGATCCTGGGGTAGAAGGGAACGTTGGATAAAATCTAAGGGACTCTGAATAGATGGTGTGTACATGAAGGGTGCAGTAAAGAAACCTTCATGTCCACTCCATGGCTGGGGGCTGGTTACTGTTGGTAACAGAGAACAGCCAGAGAGACAAAGAGACAGGCCAGGAGTATCCTCAAGGGAAGGGAGAATAGCAAGAGTGGCAATTGTGAGAGTAGCAGGGATCTGGAACAACCTGGGGACTGGCTTAGTGCAGAAGAAATCAGGGAGGTGAGAAGGGCCAGAGTCTAGTGTGGGGACTTTGAAATTTGTATAAAGTATGTGTGAAAAGGGACTGAGGGAGTCT
This sequence comes from Ellobius talpinus, assembly GCA_001685095.1. Taxonomy (NCBI): domain Eukaryota; kingdom Metazoa; phylum Chordata; class Mammalia; order Rodentia; family Cricetidae; genus Ellobius; species Ellobius talpinus. Next base: position 7,734 of record LOJH01029131.1, on the reverse strand, counting down.
GGAGGCCAGCATGGGCTTTGATGTGTAACCACAGCTGTATGTCAATGGAAAGCCTTATATATCCCTTCTGCCAGAGGTAAGCAAAATGACTCATTTTGGTGGATCTGAACCCATTTCACAAGTTCCTCAGGAATGCTGGCTTTTGTCTAGCCACCAGAAATTCTTCAGTAGTCCAGCTTGAGTTTATTTCTGGTCATATACACTGCCTGAGACCTAGCACTATGAGCTTTAGCTGCTGTTGTCTTAATCTGGGTTCATTAATTTTAACAAAAGTATCACACTGATGTAAAATGTTAATAATGAATGTGTGGGAACTCCTGTATTTTCTCTTCAATTTTTATATAAAGCTTTTAAAATCCCAATGTTCTGGGATTAGTGTAGTCTGATTCAAAGAATATAACTTGTTGCCATTTTCTTATGATTCCTTTGAGAAGTATTTTATGCCAATATATGTCTCTCTGTGTGTGTATAGCTATATAATATCGCCTATTCTGTTTTTCTCCCCCTTGGTTTTTCCAAGACAGGCTTTCTCTGTGTAGCCCTGACTGTCCTAGAATTCACTTTGTAGACCAGGCTGGTCTGGATTAAAGGCATGTCCCACCAACGCCTAGTACCTATTCTGTTTTTTAAGCAAAAAAGTTACATTATATGAAGCTTTTTTCTTCCCCCTTCAAAATCTATTTAAAGCACACCTCTAATTCCACATACTTGTGTTTCTGAGGCAGCAGGATAATGAAATAAAGACCAGCCTGGGTTACACAGCAAAATTCTACAAACCCAAACAAAAACAAGAAGGGCTGGAGAATCAGCTTAGTGGTCAAGAGCACTGGCTATACTTGTAGAGGACACAGGTTCAGCTCCCAGCACCTGTATGGAGAGTTACAACCATCTTTGACTTTAGTTCCATGAGTTCCATCACCCTCTTCCAGCCTTCCTGTGTACTGGGCAAACACATGGTTCACATGCATACATTTAGACAAAACCCCATACACATCTCTTATGTCAGGGATAAAAGATGGAAGGCATCTTGACTGAATGTACTTGCTAGCCTGTTTTGAGTTTTGGTGCACTGCTTTTTACAAAAAGAATTGCCTTGCTGAGTTGCTTTCTCTGTCTTGTTCCTTTGTGCAACATCAATATTTTGTTTTGGTTTTTCTTTAAGACGGGGTCTAGCTGGCCTGGAATGCTCTATGTAGGCCAGGCTAGTCTCAAATCCACGTGCCTCTGGGTCCAAAGTGCTGGAATTCAAGCTGTGTCCTACTATATACACTTGGCATTGTTTAGTTTTTTTAGATAATGAGCATGTGTTCCTGATTTACTAGAGTTGTTAGTGTAGTGAGAGCAGAGCCAGTTCTGAGTAGGTCTGCTGTGTTGTGTAAGTGTACAATAGTGTCTGTTTCCAGCCATGTATTCATTATGTGATCAGGCAGGAAGTGAGAATGGAGGCTGAGGAAGAGAAGGAGCTGTTGTTCTTTAGCATGCAGTTTGTATAGGCAGAAGTTACATTTCAGCAGTAAGAATTAGGTGAGGGTAGATGAGGGTCCCTTTCTTTGGCCATTACCATCCCAGTCAAGAATATTTAATGAGCTAAGGTTTTCTAGATACTATAAAAAGTTATGTTCCTTATTATAGCTTTCTTTTTAATGTTTGGGTTAAAGTATAAATGGTTAAAACTTTAAAAAATCACTTTTGGCTTTAATAATCTTTAATATAAAACAAAATATTTGAATATTGCTAATGTTTTGTAAATAAAATAAGCAGTTGCTTAAATTCTGCTATTTAAAAAGCAAATGTCTGATGGTGTCTTTTTCCTTGAAGAGATGTGAAAGCTGGAAACATTCTTCTAGGAGAGGACGGCTCGGTGCAGATCGCAGGTAAACCTCACCAGACTCACTGTCCTTTTGTGCAGTGTGTGTGCCAAGCAAGCATGCATGTGTGTGTTTTCCCATTAGTTGCTACTTTGCCTCAGAGACCTTTGTCCTGAGTACTCCTATAAGTGTTTACCATGCCTGCCTAGCATTTGTGTGAGTGCTGGGGGTCCAGACTCAGGTCTTCATGCTTGTGTGCAGAGGACTGTAACCACTGGACCACCTTCCAGATCACAGAATTTCTTTGAATTATTTCAAATAATAGCCAGGAGAACCACCTTGGTTGTCTTCTATGTTTTCTTGTTGTTTGATTCTGTTCCAAGGACATCTTTCTTTAAGTACCCTCTCAAGGTGGCGTCCACTACTCAGATATTTTCCTGGCCATTACTCAACCTTTTGGTTTTCCCACTCCTCACCTTCATTAGGGTCTTCTGACAGGGATAGGGATTCTCATAGCATTCTGTGCTTTCACTGAAAAGAGAAGCAGTTAGAAATGGTCTGTGTTCAGGAATAACTCCTCTGTTGAGAGGTGATAGAAAGCTGCCTTTATCCAGGGTTGTGGTGGTTGGTTTGAATTGTCAACTTGACTCAACCTAGAGCTTGGGAAGAGGTTTCAGTGAGTAATTGTGTATATTAGATTGGTCTATGAATGTGTGTGAGGGATTGTCTTAACTAGATTAATTGAAGTAGTGTGACTCATTCTGAGCGTGGGTGGATGGGCCCATGTGCTAGCTACTGGGATGAATGGAAGGGGAGCCAGCTGAGCATCATCATGCCTCTGTAAATGAGGTCTTCCTGACCTTGACTGATATAGTATGATAGCTGCTTCATTATCTGCCACCTCGACTTCTCTGAAGTATCAGTGAACTATAACCTAGAATTGTAAGCCGATTAACCCTTTCCTCTTGAGTGACTTTTCTTTCTTTCAAATCACAGCAATAGGAAGGGACTAACACAAGGATGACATTCAGTCACTGCCATTTAGGAAGCAGTGTGTATGAAGCGGAAGCATAGTTTAGGCAGTTTTAGAGCAGGCGGATAAAGTTGGAGTTCATGTCCTCCCAGAGCTGGCTGTCCTGATCAAGTGGTTTTCTTTTGTTCAGTCTCACACTGCTATAATAGTCAAATGAATCAAGACATTATCTTCAGTTTTTAAAAGATAAGCTAGGCGAGTAACTTTATATTCTAAATAAGGGACTGTTTTAACCAAGCCAAGTAAAACTCCAACATAAAATTGATTCTTTTAATGTTAACTTTCTTTTTGACAAAAGAGTAACAAGTACCTTTTCACTAAAGACAAGACAGAGTAGGATAATCACAGCATGAATAGTCTTAGAATGTATGCTGAAGTGGTAAGGGAAAGCTACAGGAAGTGGCGTGTGTCTGGAACCTGAGAGACTTTCGGGGCTCACTGCCTAGTTCATCTAGTCTAAACCATGAGCTTCAGGCTCAGCGAGAAATTGTCTCAAAAATTAAGAAGGACACACACACACACACAAAATTAAGATAGCAGTTGAGGACTATACCTAACATTTGTCTCCTGTCTCTGTACAAACATGCATGCACACAGACACACAAAATACGTGAATATGGAAGAATGCATAGCAAAGTCATAATGAGCATCCAAACATAAATTGGTTATTAAGTTCCAAGTGATTGACTTGACCAAAATATCTGACAAAACCAGTTGTTGGGTGTGAAGCAGGAACAGAAACCCTTACACTGGTGGGAGGAGTGTGAACCGGGATGGTCATTTTAGTACAGTGGAGGATGTGTAGGCAGACCTTAAGCAATAGCTTCTGTTGTGTAGACTAGAGAAACTGGTCCTTTCATGGGTGACGGTGATCTTAGTCATTACAAGTTTTAGGTGTTCTTGATGCCCTTCACTAGCAGATGGTATAAATAAATTGTGGTTGATTTATACACCAGCATGATGAAAGTTGATTCAACCATGGCCACCTACAGAATCATTAAGAAGTATGAAATTATAAAATGGGGTGATAGACTGCACATGAGTGCCTTTGCCTGGTTGTCTGTCCAGTGAGAAGAGTTCTGCTGCCTTCTACCCTTTTCCATACCATCCCGTCTCCAAACTTTACCAACAATGTATCCCTAGCTAACTTAAAACAGCTTTGTTTTAGTTTTTTATTGTTTTGTGAAATAGAAAATTTACCATTACTAACCATTCTTAAGTGTACAATTCTGTGGCTATAAGAAGTTTTGTACCTAAAAATATAGCCCACAGATTCATATATATCACATTTTGCTTTTGCATTGGTTCATCAGTGAACATTCAAATTGTGTCTTATTGCCTATTTTGAATAATGTTGCTATAAACTATATAAATATCTCAACTCCTGTTTATATCCCCCCTCCCCCGCCCCTTCTTGTTTTATGTAGCTCAGGCTAGCTTGAACTCCTGATTCCCCCCATCTTCTGTGCTGCACTGTAGCCATGTGTTACCATGTCTGGCCTATTTCTTTTGGGTATATGTCCATAAGTAGAATTGGTGGTGTTAAGTATTTTCCTACCGACAAACCTCTCTGCCGATGCAAGAATCCCAATCAGACGAAATCAGACCAAATTAAAAGATGCCCAGGTTTAATGAATGCCAGTGCTCCCAGGCAGCCCCCAGGAAAACATGGAGAGGAAAAAGGGGAGACCACGTATTCATTCTTGGGGTGGGGAGGGCAGTGTAAATAGCCTGTGGAGTGGTCTTGACCCTCCACCAAACATTTTAGACTCCTTGTATATGGATGTCAGGGGGCTGGGGTAAAGCCCCCAGCTAAACAGGTGGAGCATACAGTGATTTTACATTAGCTTTTCAAAAAAAAACAATTACCCTGTTTTACATAATAATTGTCCCCTTTTTTTATTCCTGTCTGCATTTCGTATAGATTTCAGTTTCTTGATATCCACAACAATACTAATATTCTATTTTAATTTTTGTTGACAAGGTATTTTTACTATGTAGCTAGCCCTGGCTAGCCTGGAACTCACTGTGTAGATCAGGTTGGCCTAGAACTCTTCTACCACAGAGATCAGCTTTCCCTGATGGGATTAAAACCATGCCTCGGTTTTTCTTTTTTTTTTTAATTTTTCTATTAACCATGTAATGTCTGTCTCCTGGTTTTGATTATACTTGTCTGTTATCAGCTATGTTGATTGTCTTTTCATGTTCATATTGTCCATTTGCTTTTCTTAGGTGAAGTCCTTTGCCTGTTTTTTTTATACGATTTTTGAAAATCTCACTGTAACCTGTATTGGCTTCTGACTCCTTAGTTCTGGGATGTAGGTATTCTTTGTATATTCTGGATAGTAATACTTTTGCAGTCTTGGTTTCAAATGTTTTCTTTGAATCTGTGGGTTTTATTTGAATTTGGTGGTTTCCTGGGTTTCAGTCCAGGGCTGACTAGACCTATTGATTGAATTCCTAACCCTAACCCTGAGGCAAGGCAGAATAGCAGCATGGTGAGAGGATGTGGGAAGAGGAAGCTGTTTTTGACTATCAGGAAGCCAGAGCAGCAAGAAGGGTCCTGCCACAGCCATCTCTGGAGCAGGGCCCCATGTGCTCCCAGTAGGCCCAATCCTGTACCACCTCCCCAAGTGCTGTCGGGTTCTGACTCTTCAGGGATTGTCCACACCAGCTCCTCAAGTGATGTCATATTCTGACTCTGCAGGAGTCAACCCATTGATTATACAGAATTCTCAGGAGTTACCACTTCTCAAAGCCCATCAGTTGACAACTAGCCTAAATTCCTGAGCCTGTGGGAACTACTTCCTCTTTAAACCATAACAAATGCTTTCTGTTCTGTTCCAGATTTTGGTGTGAGTGCTTTTTTAGCTACTGGTGGTGATATTACCAGAAATAAAGTGAGGAAAACATTTGTTGGTACCCCTTGCTGGATGGCACCTGAAGTTATGGAGCAGGTACTGTGAGTTCTGTCTTTTTGAAATGGTTTAGGATTTTGTTAGGAAGCCTCAATAGTGTTTATATTTATTCAATATACAAGGTTGGCTACATGAAATGTGTGTTTCTGTTGATTGGTTAAGGACTAGCTCTAAGGAAAGATAGTAGTATCTCAGTACAAAGCAAAAAATAAAGATTTTTACATAGGACACAAGAAACTCAAGACAATACCAAAGATAATTCAAGTAATAAAGGAATGAAATAATTTTTAAAAATGTATCTTAGTACAGACCAAATGAGCTAGTAGTTTAGCTTATAGTTTCCTTGCTAGGGCTCTTCTCCATTTCCCATTTGTACATCAGACAGCCCACCGCAGTCTCTTGTCATCTGTCTCAGCATATTACAGCAGACACTCTAAACCCAGTGCTCATTTCTCAGCACGCCTCTTTTCTTTCTGCTCTAACTATTTACTTCTCCATTTTTCTTCTGCTTGTCAGGCTGCTCCTCTGGCCTCTAGGCCATCTACTCCTTTGTTTGTTAAGTCAGGGTTTCTCTGTGTAGCCTGGCTGGCCTGGAACTTGATCTGTGGATCAGGCTGACCTCAAACTCAGAGATCCTCCTGCTTCTAAAGGCGTTCACCACCAGGCCTGGCTCTCTGTCCTCCTGAGTCTCCCAGTAGGATCTAGAGTACACATGTTATCCCAGTGCAGGCTGAAACTGGAGGATCATGAGGTTGTGGCCAGCCTGGGCTTTATTCCTGGACACGTCTGAAAGAAAATAAGGCATTGTTTGCTAGGGTCATTTTCTGGGTTCTTTTCTTGAGTGTGTGTATTCATTCACTTGATGTTCTTATCAGTGCTAGCACCTATAAAAGATTCCTAAATTATATGCAAACCAGCCTTCTTAAAACTACAGGTAACTTTAACACTGTATGGAAGGTTTTCATGAATGTCATAGATGTATTACTACCCAGCCTGTAGACGGGCACTGCAGGCACACAGGGTTGTAAGAGACCACACAGGAACAGAATGAACAAACACAGGCTGTGGAGAAAAACTGGGGACAGGAGGAGGATATGGCAGGGGCTGAACCTACTTCTCAGTTAAGCAGGGGCTTCCCTTGATCTGTTTGGTAGAGAAGCATATTGAAATATGGAATATTGTCCGTGGAGAGAGCTTGCCTTTCTTTGCATCATTAGACCGCACACATATTGACCACTGAATTTAAGTTTTGATGGTGGCAATATAAATGAGAAATTTGGCAGCCTGTTCATACTAACGACAAAAAAAATCCACAATCTCCTTACAATGTTTTTTTTTTCATTGCAGTAATAATGATAAAATACCTGGGTATTGTAGCACATTACTCTAATCCTATCGCTCTGGAGATTGATGGCCTGCCTAATGAGATCTTGTCTTAAAACAAAACAAAAGAAAAACCCCAGAAGGAGAGAGAAAGGAAAAAAAAGGGAATGAAAGGCAAGGAGGGGAAAAGACAAGGAAGAAAAGAAGATAAAATAATGTTATAGAACACTTGGAAAATAAAAGACGGGATTGTGTAAAATCTTGGTTCTAATTTTGTCTTTTTTGTTTGTTTAGTTTTTGTTTTATAAATCAAGTATGCCTTCTGATTATATCATACTTAATGTTAGTTTCCATGTTTTTGTGTTTTACCATGAATATTTTCCATATCTGCTCATAATTAACTATAACACCCTTTTAAGTGATTACTGTAGTTAACGTTTTCTGGTTTCAAGTCTATGGGCTGTGGTAGTGAACCTTTCCAGTCCTGGGACTCAGGCTGGGGCAGGAGAGTCAAAAATCAAGGCTAGCCTGGGCTGCACAAGGAGACCTCGCAACACCCCCCCCCAAAAAAAAGTGCCAAAGCGTATAAACACTTTAATTTTTCTTTTTTTAAAATATTTATTTATTATGTATACAATATTCTGTCTGTGTG
>LOJH01029130.1:12744-24486 GCA_001685095.1 Ellobius talpinus | reverse complement strand
TATTAAACCAATGAAAGTAACACATAGACAGATGACCCTCCTCCATCAATGCTGGAAAATGAACTTGAGTTCTCTTTAAGAGCAACAGGCTCCCTTAACTACTGAGCTCTCTCTCCAGACCCTACCTATGACTTTTCTTATAGAAAACTCTTACCAATTTAAATGTTTCCCTAATCATTTAATTTTATAGCTATTTTAAATGGGATGATTTCCATTTCAAATAATTCACTCTTCACAAAAAATCAACAATCCTGAGTTATGTTTGTTGTTTTTGCATCCTGCCACTCTGTTGAACTGAAGCATAAGTAGTAATTGTCCACTTGTGGGGCATTTGGGGTTCTCTTTGTATAAAATCATACCTTCTGCAGGCGATGGTGTTTCGGTGACTTCTGCCCCAATGTGGATGACTCCGGATGGTACTTTCAATACCATATTGAAATAAAACTCTGGCTGTGGAATGCTTGTCTTGCTCTAGACTTTATAAAGGGCTTACCCTTTCCTATTTAATGTAACGTTAATAATTGGAAATTCATATACGGTCTTCTTTCTGGAGACACTTTTATTCTATATCCTTCAGTATTTTATCACAAAGATATTGAATTTTACTAAATGTTTCTTTTGCATTTGTTGAGATTATTACATTGTTTCTGTTGATCTGGTATGCCGGGTTTACTTATGTTTATTTGCCTATTGCAAAATATGTCTATCTGCTTTGGGAATCGGGGTAATTCTAGCTTCATACATATGTATTTAGAAGAATCCATTACTCTCAACAGCCTTGAAATAAATTCAGGATAATTGACTTTTTTTCTATAACTCCTCAGTAGTTAGTACTCAGTAGTGATATATGGTTCAGGGTTTTTTCTATGATCAGTGAATTTCCATTACTGAATCTGTCTCATTATTAATTATCAATATGCACTTATCTTCTGTTGAATTGTCTTAATTAGGGGTTTTATTAGTTTGAAGAGACAGCATGACCATGAAAATGCATATAAAAGGAAACATTTAATGGGCTGGCTCACAGTTTCAGAGGTTTAGTCCATTGATTGCGGTGGAACTTGTTGGCATGCAGGCAGCATGGTGCTACAAGGAGCTGAGGGTCTGACATCTTTGCCCTCAGTCAACAGGAAGTCAGCTGAGACGCCAGGCTTGGCTTGGGTAACTATGCGACATCAAAGCCTGCCTTCACAGTTACATACTTCATCTGATAAGGCCACACCTACTCCAACAAAGCCATGCCTCCTAATAATGCCACTTCCTATGAGTTTATGGGGACCAATTACTTTCAAACTACCACACTTTGTGATTTAACTTTGCTAAGTTTTATGTATCTAGGAACTTTCCCAGTTTTCCTAGATATAAATACTTGAGGAGATCATTTTCCAAAATAACCCCTCATGATTCTTTGTAATGTCAGCTGCTATCTCTCTTCTCATCTTATTGATTTCTTGTTTTATTTCTTTATCCTTTTCTCTTTCTTAGCCTAGGTAACTGTTTGCTTGTCTTTTGAAGAGCATGCCTCTGTCCCACTGATCATTTGCATTGTTTCAGTTTTCATTACATTTATTGGTATGATGCTAATATTCATAATTAGTAAATTTAGGTCTAGGGTTTCTTGCTTTCCTAATTTGTTGAGATGTGACAATAGGTTATTTATCTAACATCTTTGTACTCTTTTGATGTGTGATTATTATAACTCCAGCTAATATTCTTTTGTATACTCTTAGTTTTGGTATGTAGTATCTCCATTTTAACCTGTTTCCAGATATTTGAACATTTCCTCCTTGACTCTTTTGATTTCCATATCAACTAAAAAAAATTTTGGTAGCCATGTATTTGCATGATTTCCAAAACTTGTTACCAATTTTTTATTGCCTTGTGGTTTCTACATGATGCTACATGTGAGTTGTTTTCTATAATTTGTTGAGGCTGTTGTTGAAGTTTGTCACATGTTCTGTCCTCAGGAATGGTCCATGGACTGTTGAGAAGATTATGCATTCTGCATCCATTGCATGGGGTGTTCTGTAGGTGACTGTTAAGGACATTAAGGTCTGCTGTACCTTTGTTGATTTTCTTCCTAGAAGATCTTTATGTTTCTGGACATAAGATTTTAAACCAGTACTCTATTGACACCTATACCTCTTTGGTCTGTTAACATTTGCTTTATATTGTGGGTGTTCTTATATTGTGTTCAAACATACATAGAAATGTTACTGCTATTACCAAACTGACCGTTTGTCTTTGTACGATGATCTTCCTTGTCTTATCTTACTACCCTCAACTTAGTTTATTTCATCTTATGTGAGCGTGGCTGGTAATTTTCTATTTGTGTTTTTATTTTTTGTAAAATATCTTACTCAGTCTCTTAACTTCCATTTTGTATGTGCTTTTAGACATGCAGTCAGTTTGAATAATTATATTATATATTATATAATTACATTATATATTATATTATATGTTATAGAGTAAGATTTTGACTTATATCACCTCTCCCACTCTAGGCCATTTAGATAATTTGAAACTATTTATATGGATGCATTTAATCAGTTCTTAAATCAGTTGTTCTGTATTATTTTTCAGTCCTGTAATTTATTTTTTTCCTTCCTCTTTTTATTTTTTACTTTAATATTTAATTTCTCTAGTGGTGTGTTTTCATTTCTCATTTACTTATTCATATTTTTGTTTCTTTAGATACCAAAACTTACAAATACACTTTTTGATTATGACATACAATTTAAAAGTAATAGCAATTAAGTAATTATAAAGATAGGAGAAACAAAAAGAAAATATAATAAAGTTATACTTGCATAGCATCTTCCCACACTTAGTGTTTCTACCATCTTATTTTATGCTCCACACTGCCTATCTGCTCTCATTTTAAAGGATAGTTATTATTCTGTCATTTTGTTTATGTACTGAAGACATTTTCAGTTTACGTACTACATTGACAATAAACATTAGACCATTGTACATTGTTTTACCTTTTACGTGGGGTTTTATACCTTTAAGCATGTTTTGTTACTCTTTGGAAGAATCCATGTTGTGGAGATGCTATCTATTGGCTCCTGTTTGGGAATGTACTTAATCATTGCTCCATTTATAAAGGAAGGCTTCACTGCCTACTATATTCTGAGATGACATTGTCATCCTCAGTGCCATGAAAATCTCATGCTTTTAATTGTAAGGATATTTTTTATTATTTTTTGCAGACTGGGGGACCTTAATAATGAACTGGCACAAGAAACTGTAGCAATCAGGTAACACTAAGCACCTGATAAACTTGGCTTGGAATTTTTTTTTCTGAACAAGCAATGAAAGAGCTGGTCTACACCTAGCTAGTGATGATGTGGGACAGGAGGGAAGACAGAATCAGTCTGAGCGCTGTGAGGGCAGAGAAACTCTACCCGTCTCTCATTAAGAGAAAGGATGGATTAGCTGAGACAATATGAGGGAAATCAGCCCTCGATGAACTGCCTCATCTGTGCTACTGGAAATACTCAGCTATTGCCATCTGAGGTCCTCATGAATATCAGGGAATGAAAGACAATAGAGGGAGAACAGACATTGATAAGGGAACTGGGAATGAGAGAAGCTGCATTTGATCCTTAGTTCACCAGGGCAAGCATAACTGTGTTCACAGGAGACGTAAAAAAGAAATTGATTCAGCAAAGACTTTGAGACTGGTATGGGGCCTTAGTGGATTTTCTGAGTCCCATGGTGGGACATGACCTTTCTGTTGCAGGAGGGGCTTTAGTGGTTACTGGAGCCAAGACTACCTTCATTGATGGCAATCTCCAAAAGCACCAGGGGCAATGACCAGTGGTAGATGGATACGGAGATAAAACAGTGCAGCTTAAATACTATCAACTTTGTTCTGTAGAGGTATAATAATTGCCCCAATCAAACTGTATAAGTTTCTCTCCTGAAAAAAAAAGTTTGGTAGGGAGTGGAGATTGTTCAGCTCTCATGAGGCTCCCACTACAGACAGGCGTGACTAAGAGAGAAGCATTGGCTGTAACTGCGGTTCAAACCAAGAGTCTACCAATCTCCAAGTGTGAAGGCCGTGAAGTAGCTCAAGCAGCTGGAGCTAACATAACCAAGCCCATGGGAGTAGGAAATTTATGAAGACCTTAAGAAGGTGCCCCAGGATAAAGAAGCCAGACAATTGATAGAAGAGATACAATCTTTGCAAACTGTATTAGACCCTGTTGATGCTTTTTTTGAAAAAAAGAAAAATTCACTTAGTTCCTGGAATCTAAGATTAGTTTGAATCTACTTGAAATGTTCAACAGTAGGGTTTTGTTGTTGTTGTTTTGTTTTTGGAATAAGTATCCAAGCTTACTGTAGGGTAACAGGCCAGTGGAAAACCACCCTGCCCCTGACTTGTCCCCAATCCTGGGAGTTGGAAATATCTACTCTCATCCCTCAGGGTTAACGGCCAAGCAATACTTTCAACTGTGCCATACTTTTCCACTAACTCACTGAGCAGGCTTCATTAGCTCACTACACGTGCTACAAAGACCCTATAAAAGCCTGCCCCTCCACCCAGCAGCCCACTGCTGCTTCTGAATATAGGTAGCTGCCACTCTGTTTTCTCAGACCTGGTCAAAAGCCCTGGTATCAGGTGCTGAGTTTCCTCAGGCAGTTAGCCTTGCCCCCATTGAGTGCTGTGATGGGTCCTCTTGAATTCTGAATTTGGGGGAAGCCCTCGTCTACTAGCTGCTACATATTTCTCCCACCCCATCCATGGAAGGTGTAAGCTCTATCCTCTCATTCCTGCTCGGGATACCTCTTAGAAAACCTCCAGCCTGTCCACCTGGCACCCAACCTGAAGGGCCCCACACTTACTCACTTTTGCAATCAAATTTAACCTCCAGGTTTTGTTGACTACCCATGGGAGGCTTTACCCTTTCTGAGGATGAGGAGTGGGATGGAGGAGAAGAGAAGGAACAGGGGAGGGGAGGGAGGGAGGGAGGGAGAGCTGTGGTTGTTATGTAAAATGAATAAAATTTAAAAAAGAAAGCAAATTTGGCCTCCATATCCCTTAGATAACCAATCCAAATGGCCACATAATGGCACTCAATATCCCAGTTATTTGGGACTTTTACAAGTACTGTGAGTGATGGGGAAATGGGACGAGATTCCCCATCCCTGGTTCTAGTTTTCTCGAATCTCCACTACAAGCTCTCTCTGTTCTTCCCCACCCAAATCCTCTTAGCTATGAAGCCCAAACCACTTCTCATTAAGCTAATGAGCCTTCCCCCTATTGTTATCAACCCACAGCTCCCTCTCTTCCTCCAGCTTCTTCAGCTTCCCTTTCTCCCTCTCCAGTGCCAGGCCACTGGAATCAAGTCTCTATGTTGCCCGAGTTCAGCCCACTGGTAGTCCTTAGTTCTCCTGCGACTCCTGCTCTGCCACAGGACCCCTTCTATCTCCCTCTACCTGGCCAAACCTGGCCACAGTTCTTCCTTTGCAGGATAGCTTGGTCAGGGTACATGTCTCTTTCTCATTAAGTGAACTCTCTCAAATAGAAAAAAGAGTGGGGTTGTGTAGTGCTAATCCCTTGCCTTGATTAAAGGATTTCAATATATTACCCAGTCTTACAACCTCACCTTTCACAATAGTCACATGATTCTCATCAATAACCTTCTCTCCAAGGAGTGCAGGTAAGTCCGGGGCCAGGCTGGGGTATGTACATGTGAAACTCACCAAACTAATGCAGGCCACCCAGTTGGGGCTGAGGGAGTCCCCTACAGAGATTCTGAATGGGACTAGAGTAAGTACCACAAAAGACATTCTATGTTGGCATCAACTTATAACTTGCCTCCTGAATGGTTGCCATAAGGCTGCCTTTAAAAAATTATGGAAAAATCCAAGATGTCATCCAGGACAAACAAACAAACAAAAATATTCTCAGTTCCTAGACCTCCTTACAAAGGTCTGATTTCAATACATCAGTCTGGATCCTGAAACTCTCTATGGCCTACTTCTCCCAGAGTTTTCCCAACATTGGAGCCAAATTTAAAGGCCTAAAGAGGGTACTCTTAATCACACAGGCAGAATTCTTAGCTGGAACTTCAAGGTGTATCATGGGAGAGATGAAAAGACCTAAAAACAAAATACCTGTTGCTGGCTAAGGCCTTTCAACTGATCATAGCCGTTGCCCAAGTTTTATCACCTTCAAAAGCCTGAGAACCTGTGGAACCCTGCTTCAAATGCATTCAGGAGGGACACTAGACCTGGGATTGCCCAAGTCCTTATGAATGATCTCAACCACGTCCAAGGTGCCATCAAAAGGGACACTGGGCTATTGACTGCTCCCCTATCCCTCATGGCATGGGCACATCAGGCCCAGATTGCCTTCTAGCCAATCTCTTAGGCTTGGCCAAGGGTGACTGAGGGAGCCTGGGCTCTTCTGGCACTACTACTCTATCTACTATCTATACTCTCTATGCTACTACTGCTACTATCTCTGCCAGGGAGCCCTGCATAGTCATCATGGTATCAACTGATGATGTTGGGAGGACCCACCTCTCCTTCTTGTTCCCTATTATCAGGGTAGAGGGACAGTATAACCAACCTTATTAAGGCACACCTTAAAAATGAAGCTTACTTGTATCTTTAAGGGTATCCCGCTTACCTACATCTTCCTAGTGGTACCAACCTGTTTTGTTGCCTTGCTGAGGAGGGACCTCCTAACCAAAGTAGAACCTGCTTGATCCCAGGCTCACCGGTAATTTCCCTCCCTCTTTGCTTTGAAATCACACAATCCGACATACCTTTTCCCTTGCCAGCTCCCTATTGTATATCTGAGGATAAAACACTCAAAACCCACTCTATAGCCAAACATCAATCATTTCCCTCTCATTCAACTACAAAACCCTTTCACTATAAATCCAGGGCAAAAATCAAAATGTCATCTGCTTGCCTGGTTCCAGTTGTTTAGAAAGTTTTTTCAATGTCTGTTTTGGGTATGCAGAAGCATCTGTGTTGTCTGGTGTGTTCATAAGTCTTGTGGCAAACATGGAAGATGAATTAGGAAGGGCCAGGTTCAGTTGAATATATGAATGAAGATGACCATTGAATGTTTTGTTTCTGATTGGTCTCCTTTGAGTGTGTGAGCTTTCTGTGTTCTGTGACTATTTTGTTTTTGCTTTCTCTGCTCCTGCCAGATGCCAGCCACCACCACTAATGTCACTTGCATTGGCTGCTTTGATGGCCAGAACTCAGAATTTGTCTCTGGGCTTTCAGTTTGGCAGGGATTCAAATATCTTTTGAGTTTGGATAATATTAAAGTTGTTTGGTGCTGTTCTGCTTTATTGGAAAGTTGACTCTGAAATTGAGTTATGGTTCCCCCTCCTCTAGACACAGCATTTTTATTTAAAGGCTTCTTCCACAGTCTCTGTCCCTGTTAGGTGAGCCACCTGACTATGGCAGAGAAAAGAGAACACACCAAGACAAAAGGATTTAAATCAGTAGTTAACATTTCCAATGCTATGACCCTTCAATACAGTTCCCCATGTTGTGGTGAATCCCGAATATAAAGTACTTTGTTGCTACTTCATGATTGTAATTTTGCTCCTGTTATGAATTATAATATCAATGTTTGACATGCAACTCCCAAAGGGTCATGACCCACAGGTTGAAAACTGCTGATTTAAGTGAACTTGCTTTACAATGAATGCTCTTAGTAATAACTACTCATGTCTCTGGTAAATGGCTGGAGGAAAATGGGAAAGCTTAGGTGGGGTTCTGAGGGCCTAAGAAAGTGTCTGAGGATGGGAAAGTTAGTGTTTTACTGTGTGTAAATGCAAATTCTAAAGGTATAAGAAAGTAATCTAAGGTAATGAAAAATGTTTTCGATTTCTTT
The DNA here is from genome assembly GCA_001685095.1 of Ellobius talpinus. Classification (NCBI taxonomy): domain Eukaryota; kingdom Metazoa; phylum Chordata; class Mammalia; order Rodentia; family Cricetidae; genus Ellobius; species Ellobius talpinus. Next base: position 16,613 of record LOJH01029130.1, on the reverse strand, counting down.
TTCCTTGTATTTTGAAGGTTCAGAGTTTTACTATTGATCAGGGGAGTTCTGATAAACTGCTAAATCACTGGCTGTTATTATGGGTCACAAGCTCAACATTTTAAATTTCCTTTGGCTCTCTTCTAAGTATAGACTGTAAGGTGCTTCTCACCATGCTAAATATCTCTATCAAATCCATAAGTCCAGATTTCTGGATAGAGGAAAAATGTTTATTTTTTTAACTCTAAGCTTCTGTTCTGATTTCTGCATTATACCTGGTCACTGCTTTTTCTACGATGTAGATTTCAGTACAGATTACAAATAGCAGTAATGCTAATTTATATAAAATTTTTATATATTCTTCTAGAAAACATCCATGTGAGCTTAAGGGAATCACAAGATTTGGCTCCCTCTCACACAGGCCAAATGAACTCCAGATAAGTGCAGCCCAAGTTTCCCCACTTGCCTATTCCCAAGGGTATGATCCTATTTTCCCTGGTCTTGGGACTTTTCCCCTCCCCCAACTACCAGAACAATGGGCCTGAAAGTTCCAAATTTATGATTTCCTTTATGTTCCTAAACCCCTGCCCCTCGTCTGTATCTTTTCAGCAGGTTTCCACTCTATTGACAGATGCCATACAGGAATCAGGCGCAGTCTAAGAACTGCCCCAAATGACTGCAAGCCCTGGACTTGCTGAAAGCTGATGTGAACCAGTCCAGACAATGTGATTACTCCCTGTCTCTTCAGCTAGGTCAGTGAACAAGACGTTTCTGCTCAATGTTCCATTTCCTGAATTTCCTCCTGGCCTTTGACTAGCATTTCAGCCTTCCTAGTGCCTGACCACAAAGTCCTAATTTCAGCAGGAGACAGTTACAGAAGAGAGCACATTGCCCCTTATCCTCTACTAAAGGCTGGAGTGTTAGGTCCAAAGGAAACTCCTGCCATAGAGAACAAAATGGCTACCCTTAGTCCCCTTTGCATACCAGGAATAGTACATGGTGAAACCAAATAGACAAGTCTATAAGCAGATGAATTCATTAGCTAAGATACTTCTACATTATGATAGGGCACTTGACCTGCTTTATGCAGGACAAGGAGATTAATATGTGACTTCAAGAAAAATTAGTCTTTCTGTGCAAACCACTTGCAAACCATTAAAGAAAATCAGCAAGGATTAGATCTATTCATAGCGGAGAAGGAGAGAGGTGGCCTTTGCCTCTCCTCGAGGAGGAATATTTCATCTGTGTTAACCAATCAGATATAGTAAAGGATGAGACCCAACAATTCCAGACAGATCTCCAAAAATGTGTCAAGTAGCTCAATGCTGGTAGATTGTTGGCAGTCCAATATACAATGGGATACTGCCCTTCTTAACCCTCTTTCTCCTTTTCCTAACCCTACTAATTGTTCTCTGTTTTTTAAACTTCTTACCCAGATTTCCTCAATAACAAATTCAAAAGGTTTCTAACCAGACCTTTAATCACCTGTTATTACAGGATTATTAGTCCCTGGCTGTAGAATCAGAGGCCCATGACTCCTATTATGCCCTGAAGATAAAGATCAAGTTTCTCCCAAGGACTTCAATACCTCCATAGAGAAGGAAGTAGTCTAATGATAACCCTCTTTATGAGCCCTGATTAGGTATTAATAGTAAGCAGAAAAAATAGGAATGTAGGGTAACAAGCCAGTGGAAAATCTCCCTGCCCCTGGCCTATCCCCAAACTCAGAATTTGTAAATCTCCACCCTGCTTTCATGTTAGAGATCTTCATTGAGGTGGCTGTCTTTGAGCCATCCCTGCTCCTGTGAGCTACACCAAAGAATTCATTTGTTTGCCAAGTTGAACTTTGGTATACTTGATAGTAATTTATACTTTGATCTATCACTGGATCCCTATCTGTTTGTGTCACACCTCCAGAAAATTCTCACACAACAGGCCTGATTAATTCTTCCCACCTTCTTCATGCTTGAAGGCGTCATTCTCCATGCTGAGATACTTGCACTTGGGGAGGTTAAGTGAGAGCAGTTCCTTCCTTTTCCACTAAAAGAAGGTATTCTGGTTTCTGAGTTTGTTTCTTTGGCTTTGTAAACATTGTAAATACGTAAATATTGTGTAATATGTATATAATATGTATAATTACGTCTGAGCTGTTTTGAAATACACAATTAGCTGTTGTTAACCACTATGCTGTACAGCATGTTAAAGTGATCCCCCTGAACTAACTATACCCTTGGACTCACAATGCATCTTCTTCTACTCACTTTTTTTCCCAGATTTTGCTGGCTTTCATTCTAATACCGTATCTATGACACGTAACTTTTAAGCTTCCATATGTGAGAATGAAATCTGTGCCTACCTGATTTCAGTTAACAGTGTCTTTCAGGATCACCCATGTTGCCTCCCATTACAGAAGTGTATTCTTTATTACAACTGAAGAGTGTCTTGCTATGTGTATACGTACCACCTTTGCTTTATTCATCCTTTAGTGTAATCCAGACTTGTGGAGTAGCTAAAGCACTATTGAGTAGCACAATCAAGGATAGAGATATGCTCCTGAGATGCAAAGAGAGTCCTTACACACAATGGCCCAGCTAAAGTTACTGGATATTTCCAAGACCAGACCAGATACTTGAAAGCATCTGCAAACACTGCATACACTTAATGCTCAGTGAAGGATGGCTAGATGATGTTTTGGAGACAAGATCAGGACCAAAAAAGGAGGAAAGCAGCCCAGGAGATTGTTGTATCATCCCCATGCGAGTGTGTTTCCTATGGAGAATGGTCTACAGTAGCTCTTTTAGTATTAAGTGAGAGTTTATTGAGCATGGATTGTGTAAAAGTAAAAGAGCAAATCGCATGTAGCAGATAGACATTAAAACATTGAACACTTAGAGCATCCAGAAGAAACGACTAGAGTAGCTTGATTGGGAAAACAGCCAAAAGTTATATCAAATCAGGAACTCACAATGCGTAGTAGAAATGACTGGGGAAGCCCTACTGAGAGTCACACTGGAGTTCCTGACAGAGATGTCTGTCCCAGTAGAGCAGGTCATTCTCCCAGGATAAAGCTTCAGGCTTCTCTTTGCCACCACCGGCATTTCCATACCATGGATAAACAACAGTATCTTCTGTTTGAATTCATTTGCTTTCTAGCTCTTCTCAGAGGTGCAGCGTTTTCAACACTTAGCTATTTGCTATTGCTGCAGGGGCCCGGAGCCAGCACTTTCCAGACAGGGAGTTTTGGCAGATCCTTGAAATAAAAAAAAGAAAAAGAAAAGAAAAAGCCTGAGTCTGAGACAATGTAGCTTGCTCTGTCCTTAGAGTCACCTCACGGTAAGCACAAACACCAAATACACAGGATAATGTATATTACAGGAGTGATAAAGTCTGGCCTGATGGGAACATCAGTGAGAGCTTAAAAGGGGAGAATGGATAGGATAGTCTGATTGGTAAGAGAGAGAGTCAAAAGAAGAATGTTTTGGACCTGGGTGATTGGGAGGATGATCTCTCTGCTGGAAGAGCCACAGAGGGTTTGAATCATATGAGACTTGAAAAGAAAGAAGAATGCATTTTCATCTTTAGACATATGTTCCATCTCCCTCGTTCAGTGGATGCCTCGTCACTCATAACAATCAGGATTATGCCAATAGTCAGCAAAGAAAGGGGCTGGAGGTAAAATCCTATCCATCTTGTCCTACAGCTAAGCACACTGAAACCTCCCATGTCTCTAACACCCTTTAAAAGTTTTCTTCCATGATGATTCGTGTTTCTTAGGAAGGAATCTCTATCAGCTTCATTCCCCATTCCCCATTCACTAAAGTGGAAGCAACTAGTAGCACAGTGTGTGTGTGTGTGTGTGTGTGTGTGTGAGAGAGAGAGAGAGAGAGAGA
>LOJH01029130.1:0-11555 GCA_001685095.1 Ellobius talpinus | reverse complement strand
GTGTGTGTGTATGTGTGTGTATGTGTGTGTATGTGTGTGTGTGTGTGTGTGTGTAAAATAGCTCACCCTTATTGAGAAAGTCAATATAGTATCAAAAACCAGGTATTGCCGGGCGTGGTGTTACACACCTTTAATCCCAGCATTTGGGAGGCAGAGGCGTTGGCAGGTGTATCTCTGTGAAGTAGAGGCATGCCTGGTCTATACAGCAAGCTCCAGATCAGCCAGAGTTGTAAGAATTATAGCTGAGATGGAAAGGTATACTAGCAGTTGGGAGCCAGGGAATATCACAGTCACACCACACAAAATATCAGGAGGGTGGCTGCTTCTGCTCTGTGAGGAACAGTAGGGAACTGAACAGAAGACAGGGTTTATATAACTTTTCTTGAAGGGTAATGGGATGGAGCTTTCCAGAGTGGGGATTGGTGGGATTTCAAGTCCAGAATTTGGACTTTTTACTCTGTAGGGTGGGGACGGGGTCAATTAGAGTGTTCCTGGGTTGGAACCTGGCAGTTGGAGGTCCTCAGGGGAGGGGCCTGGCCACACCTCTGCCATGAATGGCTTCCATGGGCTACACAAGATTGTCTCAAAACCAAACAATAGGTTTTTAGCGTTCAAACAGTTGTGTTTGAACACTGAGTCTGACATACATTAACTGATGATGAGTGAGAAGGTACAATAATGGTCTTACAATTGGATTAGGAGTAGTTCCGTCAGGGTCAATATATACGTTTGCTTTTTCTTTAACTTACCATAACGACTGGCACAGAGCCTCTTCATGACTGGATATTGTTTTAGCTGACATAACTTTGCTCTGGTTCTTCATGTAACATATTAAAACACAGCTGCATCACTGAGAAACCCACCCCAACACCTCTGATGTGGAAGCTGTGGTCCTGGGACTCTCTTCATGGCTTGCAGGGAGACCAACTGTCCAAGAATTTCTTCTCTCTGCAGGTTGGCTGACCAGAGTCTCCTGACTTGGTAGCTGTTTGCTCTGTTTTATACTACTGGAAGGTATATATGTATTTGAATTTTTCAGGTTTCTAACTTCCCAGACATGAGGATTCTTGTTGATCTCCTGAGGCATGAGCTGGATTCTCCCTCCTGGAGGAAGTGTTCTAATTCAGTGGAAGCTCCCATGGAACAGCTGGGACAGAATCAATAATGGTGTAAGAAATAACCTCTGAATTCTTTACAAGCAGAATTGACAAAGACTCTCAAATCCATCTGCAGAATCTTGCACACCTTGAGATCATTCCCATTTTACAGAAGAAACTGACTTATCAAAATTCCCACCATGATGTTAGCATTCTATTACAGAAGGATCCCTCCTGGTGGTATGGTACCCTCTGACTACTATGAGACCCATAAGTGGTCAGTGGATATTTAAATGCTCTTTCCCATTGATACCTTGATATCTGACAACAAAAACCACTCAGAGTGAGAGAAATACTCAAGGTTTTGATAACCCAAAATCCATGCAGAGCCTGGGACCTTAGGAATTAATATAAATAAAAATATTTTGCATAACTTATGAAAAATGCCTTGAGTTGCATGCAACTTGTCCTTTTAGAAGACAGATTAAAATTCTGGATCAGGGCTGGAGTGTGTCTAAGGTTAAAAGTGCTTGCCATTCTTAATTATTGTTAGAGAGAACCTAGGCTGACTTCCTTGCACCCATATCAGATAGCTTGAAATCTGTAACCTCTGCTTCAGGGGATCTGGCACTTTCTACTACTGACCCCTTCAGTCACTTACACACACACACACACACACACACACACACACACAGTTTTATGTGTATGGGTCTTCCCCCTGCATATATGTCTGTGAACTCCATGTGGGAGTTTACAGAAGGTTGTGACAGCCATGTGGTGCTGGGAGCCATGTGGTTGTGGTTGTGAGAGCCTTGTGTTCCCAGGTCTTTTGGAAGTGTAGTGAGTGCTCTTAACTGATGAGCCATGTCGAGACTCTTTGCCAATATTTTGAGGTAGAAGGTGATCAAGAAAGAAAAGTTTGGTAAAACAGCTGCTTCTGGAGATGACAAATCTATCCATAATGATCACTTTTTTCCTTCTTATGGAGGAATTACTCAGACCTTAGTCTATCAACTTCATAATTTTGCTATTGAAAAAGAAAAGGGCATTTTCCAAGAATCTTTTAACAGATGCTTGTTTGAATTCAGTCTGTTTTGTTCAAAGCCTCTTCTGAGGACAGAGTGGAAAAGCTGACATCACTGGCTTGAATTCCCACAGGCACCTGAGATTTCTCCCAGCTAAAAAACATTTTCATGTCTTTCAGTAAGACTTAAAACGTCTCTTCTGATAGTGTTTGCTAACCAAGTTGGAGTCTCAGGAAGTCTCTCCTGTGTGTAGCTAACTAAAGTAGTAGGCAGTGACATCCAGTGACCAGGGGGACAATTAAGCTCACTCGTGCATTAGAGTAATTGCTTTCTGTTTCTTTGCCCAAAAGTAGGGATAATGATACTTTCTATTGTCTTCCCACTAATTTCTGATTGTTCGTAATTATTTCCTAAGGTCCTCAGTTATATTAATAGGCTATTTAAAATGTTTTTGAGCTTTTATATAAAATGGAAGACTAGTGGCTGCCTTGGTGTGAGCTAGTGAAAGAGTTGAGTCAGAGAAAAGGACGGACTTTATCCCACAGAGAAAAATAGAATAAATATGCACACACACATACACACACACACACTCTCTCTCTCTTAAAAATGCAGTTAAATGTCAAATCAATAATGTATTGTTTATTAAAAATCATTTATGTGGTAATAAACTATGCAGACTAACCATTGTAAAGGATTGGTATTTGAAAAAAATAGGCATCTTTGAAAACTTCAGAAGAGAATGAGACAGATTAGACACATCCAGCTTCCCCAGGACAGGGATTAAGCACCATTCAGCACTGCTGTTTATGATGAAGCTCTATTGAACGCTGTTAGAGCTGTTGATTCAGCGTTGATATTTTGCGAACACTTTCTTGTAAACAGTCTTTATAATCATAGAACCATTATTTAATTGAAGGTATAAACCAATTATTTAATTGAGGCAGGGCAATTGATAAAATAATTAGAAAAGGTGTTCTAGTTTGGTTTCTATTTCTGTGATAAAAAAACACCATAACTAAAAGCAACTTAGAGAAGAAAGAGTTTAATATGCTTACATGTCCCAGGTCACAGTCCATTGCTGAGGGATGCCACGGCAGGAATCTGGAAGCAGGAACTCATGCAGAGACCATGGAAGAAAGTTGCTTATTGGTTTGTCCCTCATGTCTTTCTCAGTTGGCTTTCTTATACAAGTCAGGACCAACTGCCCAGGGGTGGCACCACTCACAGTGGGCTAGGCCTTCCCATATCAATCATAAACTAAGAAAGTACCCCACAGACTTGCTTGCCTATAGGCCAATCCAATGAAGACATTTCCTCAGTTGGGATTCCCTCTTCCTAGTTGACTCTAGATTTTGTCAAGTTGACAAAAACCTAACAATAAAAAAGTATTTAGAATATTCAAAAATGAAAAAATAGAAGCAGGACACTACAAAAAGATGAATGGGGACATTTTAAAACTACATATAGAAATAGAACATTATAGAGTCTCATAAAAATATAAACAGATTATATGTATCCTAAACATTAAACTCTCAATGATGACCAAAATTTTGACTAAAATTTCCAATTCCCATGTATGAAACCATAGTGCCATATACATCTTCCAATATAGCAGGCAACATATTTCAATGGGCCTATGCCATAGTCCACAGTCTTTCACCATTTCCATTATGACCACATCTGACAACCTATCTCACTTCTAAACTTTACATCAAATAATTGGTTGGCTGTTTCAGACCCAAAGGTAAACGTGTTTTATTTTTTAAAGATTTTTTTAAAATTTGTAATTGTGTGTGAGGGGGTGCATATGGGAGCAGGTGCCTACAGAGTCCCTTGGATCTGGAATTATAGGCAGTCTCAAGCTACCTAGCCAGTTACTCAAACTGGGATCATCTGCAAGGCTTGCAAGACCTCTTAACCACTAGGTCACCTCTTCAGCTCCATGAGCAGCTTTTCATGCTTACAGTAAATGACTATGTGATAAAGACTGCCCAGAACACCATTTGATAGGCCCTTTGCTAGGCAGCAATCAAGTTTTCCTCGTGGCAGCCCAGGTGTCTCACATATCCTGCAGTCATTCTGAGAACATCCCACCGGCCGCAAAGGACCACTGTGAGCCTGGCTGAATCCATGCTCAAGTTAGACCCCTCCAAGTGAACTAGACCAGTCACGGAAAGCAGTACACCAAGACAGAGACAACCCTCAATGAATAGCGGATCTTCCTGCAGCTGTCTTCATCCAAGCCCGAGAAAGAGAAATTTCTCAGCCTGAGCAGAAAGTTCAGAGCTGGGTTTTCACCTGCTTGCTCACTACATCTGTACCACACTCACTATCTGTGGATGCTAACAGGCCACTTGGCACACTTCTTGAGTTTGACAGATCCATTTCAAGGAAGTCTTCCTACTTTTGCAACATTAGTCTGTAGTGATAGGGGAGCGGGCCTGCTTTTCGTCCCACCCGGCTCCCGCACGNAGCACCACGAGGTGGTGGCTTACCAGGAAGATTCTAACCTACGTCCATCTTGGGGAGGAGAGCCTCCCCCATCTAATGTCTTTCTAAAGACTTTCTGCCACCTGACATCCAATTTGGAATTTTCGTCACAGTCTGGGCTGGTAACTTGAAGAAGTTGGCAGTGGCAGAGGCGGGGTCAGAAACAATATAGACAGCAGGAGCAATGTCAGAGGCAGCTAAAGAAACCTAAGAGAACAAATAACCAAGGATGAAAGCTGTAGGGCAAGAGATGCTGAGGATCAGCAGCAATACTGAGAAGGTAAATAGGAGGTAAGAAATAGCAGAGAACTCAGATGATGACCCTCAATTCTCACCTTGTCTGACCTTCAAACTCTGCACAAGCAGAGAGTTAAGGACCAAGTTGCAAACTCTAGGCTCTTTGGTAAAGGCCTTCATCACACACACATTCAACACACATGCATGCTATATCAAAATATGAAGCAGGGTGTGCGTGTGTCTGTGTGTGTGTGTGTTTATAACGTAGGGAGCACATGCTTCTAAGAAAATTTCTGTAAATCAAGAACTGACCGTTAAGCTAACAGAACAATGACTTCAATAGACAGACATGACAAAGTACAGTTTTTAGTAAACAAACTTAAAAGAAGCCTATACTCCACAATATATACCAACGCAAATATAGACGGAAATGGTCATCTTTCAAAAGTCATCACATTATTGTATTCACAGTGTTCCGTTCAGAAGAACCTGGCAACATAATAACTGTTGTTTGTTTTGTTTGCCACTGTTTTCACAGATGTGTCCAGGCTGCAGCCCATGTACTGCAAAGGTCCCAAGATAGCTATGAAAATGGCCCAATGTGCTTGTAGATGAATTCATACAGCAACATCAAAAGATTCACATCTGTGTGTTAGAAAGTACAAACCAGAAGATTTATGTTTGCATGTTAATGACACTTTTGAAGTCTAAGATACTGCTGGTGATTTTGTTTGTTTTGAGAGATAGGGTCTCAGGTAGCCCAGGCCAGCTTCAGATTCGCTATGTAGCTGAGGGTGATCTTGAACCCCTTGCTGACACCTAAATTTTAGGGTTATAGCATGCAACTGCCACATTTGTTTTATGCTGTACTGGGTACCAAACTCCAGCCTCTTTATGCATGCAGGGCAATTCTGTCAACTAAGCTACATTTCCAGCCCCTAAAACATAGTTTTTTCTAGTTCTTGCAAATTAAGCATACCTCCTAATTAGTGCTTTAAAAGTCTTTGTGTCTACAAAATTCATCCGGCACACTAAAGAATTTATTCACATATGTTGGGTTCATATGTTCATTATATAGAAAAGTAATTCATTGTGTGATAGTTTCAATGTCACCTAACATAATTATAAATGTGTCACATCATCCTTCTTTTTCAATAAATCTTTGTACAATATTTTAAAAATAGTCTCTACTGAATCTTTATGTATAAAGGCTTTGAGAAAAAAATATACCATTTATTCTATGTGCTGGATGAGCTGCTCATTTTTTCAAACTAACAACTATTGTGTTTGTCATAAACAATGTTAGTTTTTCTAATTATAAGCCTTATTTTATTAATTAAACAATATATTATTTGACAAATTCGTACATGTATATAATGTTTTGATCATTAATCACCTCCCATTGCCCTCTACTTTCTTCCTTTCATTAGAACCCTTCTCTTCCCAATAGCTATCTTAATTCCATGTCCTTTTGTTTTTCATAACCCACTGAGGTTTTTTTGGCATGTACATGGGTGTGGGGCTATAGATTGGCTTATAGACAATGTGCCTGTGGCTACGCTGTGAAGAAAAATAAGTCCCTCCTCCCCAGCAGCCATCAGTTGTTAGAACTGTGAGGGATGGGACCTCAGGTTCCTTTCCTGAATCTACGCTGGAATGCCGACCACACTGCCATGACTCTGTGAGTACTACGACCATGTCTTCTCCAGATCTGAGACAAATTATCACCACCTTCCTCTCCCTCCTCCAGCTCTTAGAATCTTGAGGATGGAATGTTCTTGAGGCTTAATAAGGTGTCTTGGGGGCTGCTTATATAAACATCTTAAATCGGGCTAAGCATTCAACAGTCCTTAGTAAAATAAAAATGGATAGCATGATCTTACTTTCAGACTTCTGGGGGTGAAAGTCATAAAAGAACACTCTATACATGCATGAAAATGTCACAATGAACTGTTAGTTCATACACTTCCTCTGTACTAATATAAAAGTGTATCTGAGGGGAAAGAGTGATGGTTCTTAGGTGCTTTCTGCCATGACACTAAGTAGTTCCATGGGCTTGAAATTTAAAAAAAATCCATGAAATCAATTTTGAAATTAAAAAATGATGTTTATTGCCTCCAGGGGTAATGAGTATAAAGTTCATCATAAGACACTTCTCTAGCTAAAGAAAAAACTCAGCAATTAAGGGATTAAGAATATATTTTATCCCTATAGAGGACCTGGGTTAGGATCTGTACCCACATTGTGAGTCTTATAAGCATCTATAATTCCAGTGCCAGGGTAACGGACCCCTTTTTCTGGAATTCATGGGCACCTGCACTCACATGTACACATAACCAACACACAGACATGTACACTTGCATTCTACTGATTTGAGTGAGAATGGCCCCATGGTATCATATATTTGAATGCCTAGTCTGCACTTTGTGGAACTGTTTGAGAATGATTAGGAAGCGTGGCCTTGTTGGGGGATGTAACACATCCTTTTCAAGGTTTCAAAATCCCATTCCATGCCCAGTTAATTCTCCCCTGCTTCCTCTCTCTGCCTTATGCTTGTGGATCAGGCATAAGCTCTCAGCTACTGCTCCAACACCATGTTTTTCTGCCTGCTGCCATGTTTTTTGCCTTGATGGTCATGGACTCTAACCTTCTGCAACTCTGATCCCCTAAGTTTAATGCTTTTTTTTTAAATAAGTTGCCTTCATGGTGTTTTTTTTTTATCATGGAAACAGAGAAATAACCAAGATACCACCAATTGAAAGCTAATTAAAATTAGTTTGAGATTCTATCTTATTCCAACTTGAATGAATATTATCAAAATAAATGAAAACAAATCTCTTTGAGGATGTGAGGAACAGAGAACTATTGTTGATGGAAGGGTAAACTGGGCAATTGCTATAGAAATCAGATGTATCTTTCTCAAAATATATAAACAGAACTATCACATGACTAATCTATACCACTCTTTGGCATATACCCAAAGGATTCTATGTCCTCAAGCAGAAATACGTGCACATTCATGTTCATTCCACCAACTTGGGAGCAAAGATTCAAATATAAGAGGAGCCTTTGGGAGCAGTTCTCATTCTAACCAGTACACATACTCTCATAGAAGAGCTGCACTGAGACAAAAAGGGGTTGCTTAGTGTTTAACACTAAGCTAAAACTAAATAGGGAGAAGAAGTTCTGGTGTGATATTGTACAGGAGATTATACTCCTGCACAATATAGGAGGTGATCTACATCACTGTACTGAACATGCCAAAAGCAAGAAGAAATCATTTCAAAGGATTTTATTACAGAGAATGATATATGAGTGAGAATATGTGAGTTTTTAATCTAATTTGAACATTACCCAATTTATACCATGTTTAAATGTATATTTTACCTAATTCATATGTATAGTTTTATTTTTCTTGGAACAATTTGGCTTCTGACTCAGGCTCTATCTATCCTGAGTAATAACTGACCGTCCACTGGTCATAATGATTTCATCCTACACTTTCTTTTTATAGAAGATTTAGAATAAGAGTTTGTGCTATAGATCTGTGATTCATTTTTTGAAGTTAATCTTTCACAAATGATGTGACAAAATGATCAGTAGTCACATTTTTACATATGGATATCAAATTGTTGAAATAGTTATTCTGTGTCTTTCTATAGTCTAGGTAAATCTCTCTCTGTGTGTGTATGACATACTAGTCATTCAAAGAATTCAAATCTTTTTCTTAAACACATATTTTCTTTTTCCTTTAAAAAATAATTTTGTTTCTTGACTTTTATGCATTTCTACGATGTCTTGATCATATATATCCATCACCAACACCCTCAAGACTCCATCAAGTTCCACTCACCTTAGATCCCTCCCAACTGTATGTTTGCCTTTCCATGTTATTAAGAACATATTGATCCAATTAGTGCTTTCCTTATGTACATGAGTGTGACGTCATCCACCAGGGCATGGGCAGTATGCCAGTGCCATATCCTCAAATGATAATGACTCTCCCTCTATGTCCATCACAGAAGAGGGGCCAGAAAGAATGTCAGAACTGGCAGATATGGAAGAGATGTGTGAAATAATGACTGCTGGACATGACATAGCTGTTGCAAGTATTACCTCTTGTAAATGTGCTTATCTGCACAGAGACTGCACAAAAATGAGTCGCTCAATTCCAGCATGTTTAGAAGAGGAATCCTAAGACCTCGACCTTGGCAGTGCCTGTACTGGCAGCTGTTGACTTTGGAGGGAAGGATATTAATTCTCTCATAGTTTGCTAGCCACAGAGAGTTCTANTACAATGAGTGGCATGTGCCAACTGCTGTGATGGACTTTGTCGATCCTCTTTCTCCAAGCCAGATCCACCACCTCTGAGTGAGAGTCTAAATCTTGCTGAGATGAACCAGAATGAGGAAACTGCCACATCTAGCCAGACTGTTCCATATACAAGTTCTAAATCTCCAAGCAACCAGACAGGAGAAATTCAGCTACATGATAGCCTCTTCCACCCGTGAGGAGAAGAAATTATGTGCCCATCATCCTTATGAAGCAAGAGAAGCCTACCCCTTCCCACTTCTGATCTCACCGAGTTCTGAAAAACTCCTGTAAAATCATGACATCTTCCTATTGACTGTGTGAAATTCTAGCAAAGTGGCTTAAGAGACTTGCTCCAGTAACATTGACCATTAAAGGGCTTCATTTCTTATGAGCCCTTTCTTATGAGTTGAAAGAGGTTCTACTAAGCAGAGCACAGTTGAGTTCCTCCCTGAATGCCTCCCCTCTTAAGAAGGAAAGTCTTGAACTAAATAAAAACTGTGCTAGCATCTGGTATGTGAATTTACTTAAACCCTTGAGAAAGTATATTACATAGTTCTCAGAGTGGTCAATGAGGGGAGAATACTGGGATTCAGAGAGAGCTAAGTGTTAACACACATTCAGAAATAATTGTGTGCCCATGGACCTAGGTCAAATAAAATGCTACATTGTTATTAACGAAATCATCTCAGTAGTGAATTAAAGTGTCAGTGATGCATGGCACATTTATTAATAATATCACAAATTTAAAGGGTGGTGTTAAAACTTCTTCCCTAGGGGAGATGTAAACAATGCCTACTTCCTCTTTCCACTGTCCCAATGACAAACCTAGGTGTGATTCCACTAAAATTCACTGGAGTCCAGGTGATCCAATGAGTTGATTAAGCTTTATTTACAGAGAAATAGGTGAGGGGTTATGGGCAAGAATGTGGAAGACCTAAAAGTAGCTACACTACATGGCCCGCAGAAGTGTGGGTGACCTTAAAACAGCCACACTAGATCCGTAACCAGCATGCATGATGACTTCCTCTTGACATGGGGAGCCCTTTTCCTTAGTCCTTCCCTACTTATATATTTCAGCCATTTCACAAGACCCCAGGACCATATATAGCTAGAGCAGAATTGCATACAAATGGCGGGGAGGGATAGGTGAATACTCAGGTGAGAGTTATCTGACCTTCTCTACCTCCTACTACGAGAAAACATCAACAGTCAACAAGCCCAGCTGTGACATCTTTTTCAAAGAACCTAAATTCCTGAAGATGGCAGCAGTGTGGTTCCAAGGATACTCCTATAACAGAGAGGGGGGAAAAGGTCAAGACTTATGTTTTGCAGTACTATCGCTGGATCAAGGAGAATTGTGACTACCAAGGAAGTTCGTCAGAACTGTGCCACAATAACCTTCATGCTGCAGGGAAGAAGCATGCAGTGTTTTCAAAGAACTGAGGCTAGAAGTGTTAATGCATGCACTAAGTTTATAACTAGGACCAGAAACCAGGACAAACCCACTAATGAGCGCTTAAATGAAGCCCTAAGTAATGATTGCAGCCCACTAGAGCAACAACATTGAGAGATTTTTGTCTAACGGTTCCTGCTTAGCCCCCCTTTTCATAGTACGAAATAATTGCAGCTCACAGAAGGTGAACCCTTGCCCCTCATCCAATTTCTAGGGTTATCACTATTTCATCTCTCCCACCTTTTGTTTCAATTTAGAATCCCTGTTCCAGAAATATAATAGAAAATAAGAAGGAATTGATTGCAGGGCTTTGGGAGGCTTAGAACAATAGATGTAAAGTGAATGTTGGGGGGAACAAAGCCCAGAGGACTTGTAGGAATAGTATATTCTGGACTGACAGCCTCTGTGTGTGTGTGTGTGTGTGTGTTCTTTTAGCAGTAAGAAAAACATATTTTTAAATTAAGATTAAGCACATTAACATTAATTATCTTTTAAAAGAAGAAAAAAATTGTACCTATCCAAAGACTAAGAATGCTAGGGGATAAATGGGAAGATACAATGCATACTAATACACTTATTTTTGCCATGAAAATTTTAAAAATAATCATATTTGGAGTGGTTGAGATAGCTCAGTGAGCAAAGGGTTGGCTTGCAAACATGAGGATCTGAGTTCAGATCCTTGGCACCTACATGAAACGCTGAGATCCACACTGCTAGTTGTAATACTACTAGCACTGGGAGGAAGATTCAGGAAGTTCCTGGGAACCCCTTGTCCAGTCTAGCCATTTGGTGAGCTCCATATTCAGTGAAGGACCCTATCTCAAAATATTAGCTGAAAAAATATATAGGGAGACACTAGATGCTAATTTCTAGTCTCCACAACCCCATGCACAAGCATACATCACACACACAGTAGATAGATAGATGATAGATAGATAG
>LOJH01029129.1:0-17524 GCA_001685095.1 Ellobius talpinus | reverse complement strand
AGGGAGGGAGGGAAGTTGGTTAGTAGTCAGTCTTAGAAAAAGGAGGAAAGAAAGCAGGTTTTAGGTTTTCCACACCCACGGTGGTAATACCACAGTGCAGATCAAATGAAACCCATATTAACACCTCAGATACCGTTTATACGTTTCATTTATTTATTCATTTATTTAGTGTCTGCAGAAGTTGATGTTAAAATTTGACATGAAAATTTAAGGAACCCTGAATAGCCAAAACAATCATGACAAAGAACCAAGTTCCAGTGCTCGCACTCAGCATTCTTAAACCTCACCTTGAAGCCTCTGTGAGTGGGCTAGCACACAGACGTGATAGCTGATGAAATCTAACTGGCAGTCTATAATTGAACCCGTATTTATGGCCAACTGATTTTTGACCAGAATGACAAGAATATTCAGTGGGGACAAAATAGTCTTTTAAACAAGTGACTGGTATTACTGGACATCCACAGATAAAAGAAAGAAATTGGAACCCTTCCTTACTCCATATACAAAACTTCTTAAAATAGTCTAGAGCTGAAACAACACAAGCTCTTAGAAGAAAAAGGTAAGAACAGCGCTGGAAATGTAGCTCAGTGGTAGAGCACTTGCCTAACATGTACAAAACTCTGAATTCAAGCTCCAATAATGAAAGAAAAAAAATAAAGGATGAGGGGTTTCGGTCATCAGGGCCTTGCTCTGGCAATGAACTAGAAACAGAGGGAAAAGAACAGATGAGTTAGATGCCATCACTGGATTAGACAGGATCTTGAATTCAAGGTCAGCCAGCTTGAGCTACACAGTGAGATCCAGGTCAGCACACACAATGACAAGAACTGGTCTCCAAAACTCCAGACTAAACAAATACAAAATGTTTGAAGCTTTTGAGCCAACAAGATGGCTCTGTAGATAAAAGTGTTTGCTGCATATAGGCCTGAAGTTCTGAACTGGATCCCCAGAACTCATGGAAAGAGAGAAGCAACTCCAGAGAGTTGTCCTCTGATCTTCACATGTACCACACTCATACACACACAACACACACAATAAAAATAAGGGCCAGAGAGAACCTCAGCAGGTAAAGGCATTTGACATCATGCCTGACAACCTCAGTTCCATTCCTGGACCCACATGGTAGAAGCAGGGGAATCTGAGACCCTCCTCTGACCTCCATGGGCACTAGGCTTGCATGTGATGCCCACACATATGTGCAGGCAAAACACCCATACACATAAAATTAAAAATTTAAAATATTTGTAATTTTTTGCTTTAAATGGCACCATTAAGAAAGTGAAAGGGGCTGGAGGGACAGCCCTACAGTAAAGAGCACTAATTGTTCTTGTAGAGGACCTAGGTTTGATTCCTAGCACCCACACAGTGGCTCACACCACCTGTAACCCCAGTCCAGGGGATCTGACGCCCTCTTCTGACCTCTTCTACATGCAAGCACCAGGTATACACATGGCACACGTACATACATACAGGCAAAGTATTTATATACATAAAATAAGTAAATCTTTTTTAAAAAGTAAAAACACAAAGAATAGGATGGTGTTACCTACAATTCATAAGGGCCTTATAATTAGAATACATAAAGAATTCTTACACCTCAACAATCAAAAACAAATTTTTAAGTGGACAAAGGATATGAATAAACATTTCCCCATAGAAGACAATCAATCAGTCAATAAGCAAATGCAAGAATATTTAACATAATTAGCCAGCCATCAAAGAAACACAAATTGAAGTCACGAGCTAGGACAGCTAGCAAGTGTTGGCAAGGATGTTGAGAAACTTGGAATATAAAAAGGCCGTCTGGAAAAGTCTCCCACTTTATCCTCTAGGAAAGCACAAGTCCACCTGAAACTGGTAACCAAATGGCTAATGGCAGAAGGATTCAGGAGTGCATCAAAGCAGAAAAGATCCAAATGCCATCAACTGATAAGTGGATACATGTGCTCTGCCCAAACAATGGACCATTACCTGTCAGGAAAAAGTTAATGGAGCGCTGATGCAGAATACAACACAGACGGCTGTAAAACAGAGGTAAATGGAAGAAGCCAGCCACTAAGTCCTCTTCTCTGAAACAACGGGACTGAAAATCTATAGAGACAGTGACTGTCTAGTGCTGGAGAAGAGAAGACGGTGAGGAGGGAGGAATGGGAAGTGAGCCAGGCTTCCTTTGGGGGAGGAGCTTTAAAAATGTACTAACTTTGTAACTCTAAATATACTGAAAAAAATTAAAATCCTTAATTATTATTTTAAATAGCAACACCGTATGTGAGCTATCATTTCCACAAAGTTGTTGAACAGAAAGGGAGAGACGCCACATCAAAACAATTGCCTTCTAGTGATGTAATTAACATAGGCAGCATGTTCATAAATGATAAAAGACACAGGACATTGTGCCATACTAGTCAGGCCAATCAAGTTTTAACTATGATATGATTCTCCAGAAAGTATTTTAACTGATAAACCATATCCCTTGAGTGTGCCCTTCCATCAAATATATACTTCTACCACAAAAGCAGCTGCCACTCCGAGCTCTGTAGCATACTCAGATGACGGAAAAGAACACAAAGGTGCTGAAACAGGAAGAAGGCCAAACAAACTTACATCAGGCTCTAGGGTCACACACCGCTGAAATGCCTTCGCTGAGCCCATGTAATCTTCCAAGGCCAAGTAGGCACAGCCTAGAGAAAACCAGACCCCAAGCTGCAAAGACCAAAAGTCAAAGTTAATCAGACACATAAACATATTTAGAGGATATAATCTGAACATATTTAAGATACTATCAAAGAACACACTCTTGTACAGAATTCAGAACTACATTTTAATTGCCTTGTGTTGAGTTTAAATGTAGGAAACCCAGTGAAAACAATATTTACCATGAATTTCAAAGCTAATTAATATAACAATGAAAGCGTGTACAATATTAATATTATTCACACTGATCAAGGCACCACAGACACAAGGACAGAGTTCTGCTCTCATCCTCCACTCCCTCAGATAACCTCCCTCGCAGGATTCTGTGTAGGCACATCTGCAAAAAAATTTGGAAGAGATAGGGTAAGAATCAGGCTGAGATTTGGAAAGCAGGTAATTACAGAAGCATCTCTTCAATGCAGAATTTCCTTAAAATTCAATAGAACCTGTCAGAAGGAGCTGTAGCTGGTAAAAATTCATTGGCATTAGTCAGAAATGTACTGATTATGAGTTGAGTTTGTTTTCCTCTCAGTCACAAAGCCAGTGGTGGATGGACGCCTACTTTCCTACAGACTGAACACAAAGGCAGGAGAGCAGTGGGAAAGGAAATGACATACTCAGCATCTGGCCCCACCTTCCCTGTGCACACAGAGGAGAAGCTACCTCAAAGTTCCTCTTCCCTAGCCAGTCCCACAAAAACCTGGTCCACAAGGAGGGTAGAGGCCTCTTCAAACAGATTAAAGAAGATTTTTAGCTGATAGTTAGAGAGAAAGCTTCCAAGGCAAATACCCTCAGGCAATTTAACACTTCACTCTGAATGCACAGAGTCTATAAATAACCAGCAAGGCCTTTCTGCAGAACAGACCTCTGGTAGAGGCTAGGTGAAAGCTACAGAGACAGGAGTGCATCTGGTGGGAGGAGGAGCAAAGAGACTTGCTGGAAACCAGCTTGCTGCCCTGAATCACGGGACTTCAAGGTGAGACAGCTTACCACTTGGTTTTCATTTGGTTTTTTATAGACAGAATGAAAAGAACCATTCAAGGCACCAAAACACATTCCCTGAACATGACACACTCTAAAAGGACCCAAGTCCAACACTAACCTATGTGACAACAGTAGAACAAGCCCCTGCCTCCCAAACAAGTTCAAAGCTTTGAAACCTTCATGCTGTGTTTCATCAGTTCTCGGGTACAACCTTGTTTTTAACATCTCTGAAACGAAGACGTATCTGGGTTTTTTATTTGTTTGCTTGGCTTTAGTTCTGCTTAATTACACAGGTCCCATTCTGCAGCCCAAACTGGTATCAAACTCATGGATCCTCCTGCCCCAGCACCTCAGGTGCCAGGGTCACAGGCACACATTAACACAACTCGATTCCTCATGGAATTTACCAGCAGCCGTTTCGTTCTGTACAAAGTGGTACTTATAATGCAAGGGTCCCTTCCCAGACAGCAGGTTAGAGGCAATGAACCCTAAATCACTTGGAATGAGTACTATATCATTGCACTCTGGGACTAAGTTAGAAACTAAGTTGCAAACTGCCTTCAAGGGTCTCAAAATGTCCGGGCCTCAACTGCCAAAAATACCAAATTCTCTTCCTCACATGTTGATATATAAAAAAGAGTCTATATAAAATCAAGATACAAATGAAAAACCTTATTTTTCAATCCACCAGAAAAGATTAAGAAATACTGCAAATAACAGCACTTATGATATAGCTCTAACCCACACTGGTCTGATGAGGGTTATTATTTACTTTTAAGTTTTAAAGACCAGTTAGTGCCTTATACTCAGTATCTTAATTTTTTTAATGAAAACTTAGACAGATGACTTCATCTAATATAAAGTATTAATATGGTTCTTGTGTCCTTTACCTTTGGTTATTTTTTGAAGTTGTTTGAATAATTTGCATGGAGTGAAAGTCCCACAGTCAGTTAACTGCTAGCTGGCATCTTCATCACCAGGTAACCACGGAGGAGGAAGAGACCTTTAGGCATCCTGTGAAGGTCCCATTTTTAAACTACAGGGTCTCCCACTGTGGCTGACCTGCTGCACCATTTAGATTTTTTATTTCTCAACTGAGAGCTTTAGAATTTGAAGAATTGTGGACAATCCTTGGCATTTCTTTTATTTACTTTGAAATTATTACTTAAACTAGCACTATCAATAAGGACTGGTGGGGCCCGTGAGAGGGCTCAGCAAGCCATAGCACTTGCCCCACAAGCCTGCAGGCTAGCTGGCCTGACATGTTCAAAGGAACAGTGACAAGAGACTGTACCTCAACAAAATGAAGGGACAGACTTCAAGCTGTCTGCTGACCCACACATACATGTAGTGTTAGTCACACATGCATGTGCAAGCACACACACCAATCCAATATATATGTAATAAATCAAGAGACCTCAGAAACTTCTCACAGAAGTCCCCAAAGCACAGCTGAATTCTTTAAGCTCTGAGATCACTATTATTTAGCCCAGAGCTGTTGGGTGGGTAGGTGAGTAGCTTCATTACATGTCCTGGTGACTACACTTTACAAGTTTATTTTAATAATATTTAATCCTATATACACAAAATGAGATTGCTTCAACGTGTTATTAAATATAGAAAATGCTTGAGATGTGTACCCAGGACTCGTAGCCTTGCCTCCAACAGATGACCCGCTGCTGTCTCCTCCCTTAGGAGTAAACCCAGGCTTGGCTAAGGGACCATCGTTCAGGAAGGCAGGGTCACCCCCAGGAAGGTGAGCTCACCTTAAACCATGCTAAGGAAACTGGCAGATAAGGAGCCCTTTGATGAGTCACGAAATTCCCTTCCTGCCTCCTGGCACGCAGGAGGATCTGCAGGGGTGCCCACCTTTCTAAGTAGAAACATGCAGCCTTCTCTTTTTCTCTCTTGACTCTTTAGGGTGCTGGTCAGACCTGAAATATGCTTTTTCTAGAGCTTTAGGCTTCCTTATTCTTTCTCTAAACACCACCCCCACCCTACCATGTGGCTGCCTGTCACCGTGTGTCTCCTGTGTGTCACCTCCATGCCAGCTTAACTCAAAGGACAAATTTTTTCCTTCTCTCTCCCAGGCAGCTGCTAAGATTTACAGCTTGCCCGCTCTGGAAGTTTTCTTTTGAATGCTAATAACACTGTGCTCAATTTTCCATTTGAGTCTATTCTTAAATTATTTTACTAACGGGCCTAAGAACATCAAGAGAGGACCCCAGTGTCCCCAGTACCTTAAGGTGACACTGGCAGTACCCCCCAAATTTCTGGTAACCACACTATGTATTATCTTTGCCTAGCCACATTCAACCCAGCTTTTCATATACTAGAACCACTCCTGTTCCCTCTCTCTAGTCAAAATAATTTTCACTTAATGAGTACCTATTAAACATGACAGGCATTGACACTATGAGCTTTCCATTATACCTTCATGTCTTTCTCACAAAAACTCTACTAGGGAATGTCACCCAATAAGGAAACACTGAATGAGCAGGAGCTATGCAACCACATTAGTGTTACTTCAAAATCCACATCCTTTCCACTTAGCCATACTGCCTCCTAATATACCACCTTACCCACAAATGACCCACCTGTCTCCAGATAACATGTACTGGAACACCCAAGAGATTTAGTCATCTGTTTGTTTATTTACCTTCAGACCACACATAGCATGGCTCCTTTCCCAAAGACTGTCTTGACAGGGCTATGCAGACAGGCAGAGAAGCAGCAACGGGTGGATGGGTATGTTCAGATAGAGGGGAGAGCTGAAAGGGTCTGGCCAAGAATGGAAAGAAACAACTGCTTGACAGAGAGGCTCTGTTGAGCTTGCTATAGAGCTCCACATCTGGGGAAAGTCAGGAGCCATGGCTACTGCTGGCCATGACCTGTGGAAGCCAAAGTCCAGTGTGTAGGAGCCAATACAGAAACACAAAAGCAGACACTGTTTATTTTGGATGAAATGTTGCCTGTATTTAAACAACAATTGTTTAAGTGTTTTAAATATTTTTTTAAAAGAACATGAACATGATCTGCTAAATTTTCCTGCCCAGAGCCACACAGGGTACAACAGACATGAGAAGATGGCTGATTGAGGGGTTCTGAGCACCTCTGTGCCTTCAGTTGTTATACCAAACCTCTGCATCTCGCCCCTGGGTGTTAAAGGAGGTGGGTGGGGGGAAGGGGGTTTACAGGCTAAAATTCCAAAGCTCTGGGACTCCCCAGAAGTGAAAAGGTTCAGAGGTCCACTGGTGCCATCTAGTGGTGGGATAAACACACTGGCCTTAAGAAGAATATTCAGAACCCGCGGGTTTGAAGAGCTACAAGAGTTCATTCAGGTGGAGGCCTTAGACATCAACTCAAAAGAAGCCAAGAGAAAAACATGACCTAGAGAGAAGGCAGTTTCAATATTCAAGGCTCACACTTTTCTAAGTCCCTTTGGGACCAACAGGTCTGCATCTGTGTCACGTGTGCTAAAGGTTAACAGAATCTAGCCCTAAAAGCACAGTCATTCTCCATTGCCTTTTACTTCTCTAGCTCAGTCCCATAGCACAAATGCAAACCGGATGTCAATGCAGGTTATCAACAGGAAGCGTCCTGGGCCAAATTCAAGATCACCACTGTTTGATAGCGACTTCGTGCCGTCATCTTAGATTCTCCCCACTGAGGGTGCACAAGCTCTCACCTGTCAGTCAGCGTCACTGTCTCTGAAAGGGGCAGTTTCCTCCCTCGGTTTTCTTTTACTGCAGGCGGTACTGGTTGTTTAAGGCTGTTTCTCTTCTTGCTGTTTGGCTCTGTTACAGCTGTTCTGTTATTTGCATATTCTTTCCAAAATACTTAACAGTATGTTTGAGTCACATGCACCTGAGACTCTCCTGGTAGGTTTATCTTCCTGTGGGGCTACAGATAATGGGACAACAGTAATTTGCCACCATTACTCAGGCAGTGCAATAGGCAGGGAAGTCCCACGTTTACTACAGAGAGCTGACTGTGGACCAGAACTGTGCTAGCCTTACACATATGCTGACTGTGGAGTGACGTATGAAAGCATAGAATAGACTGGCCTGATCATGCTCCTTGGAGTTCTTAGGACTCAGAAGCAGGTCTTGGGCAGCAAAGTCTTATCCTCCCCACTGTTCTTAGTCTCAGTGGGGAGGATAACAGCCCAGCTGTTACCACTGGGTTCGTGTCTCTTGTCAGTTTAACATGTTAGATCTTAGGAGTTTTGTTTTTTATTGCTTGCCAATAAGAGAAAGGATGGAAAAAAGGGTAAGAATCTTTTCTTTTTCTATACATATTATCCACACATGTCCACCATCCTGTCTGCCCACTGGAATGTGAGCACCAACCTCCTTGAAACTTCTACCACAACCAA
Source organism: Ellobius talpinus (assembly GCA_001685095.1). Lineage (NCBI taxonomy): Eukaryota > Metazoa > Chordata > Mammalia > Rodentia > Cricetidae > Ellobius > Ellobius talpinus. The sequence goes on along the minus strand of LOJH01029129.1, from coordinate 9,468 downwards.
TACAACCTTACAACAGAAACTATCAGATTACATTTCAAATAAAGATGTTTTATTCTTTCAAAACCTAAAGAGCCAGCCATAATGGCACATGTTCATAAGCCCAGTATTAAGGAGACTGAGGGCAGGGGAAGACAAGTTCAAAGCCAAACTAGGCTATGTAGCAAGAACCTGTCTCAAAACAAAACCTCTAAAATGACAAACAACATTTGCGATATACATGAAGGACAAAAACAGGCCTTGGGATGATGAAATCACAGACAGCTACAGAGACCTGGCTAGCAGGGAGGCCTCTAGAAACTAACTAGGTTATCAAGTGCTGCACAGTTCCTGAAAAGCAATCTTACAACTTTATTTTGCTTCTAATGAGGCCCAATGAGTCTTCATTAAAGGGGGAAAAAACTTGTAAGCTGACTGCTTAAGGTATTCAGGGCTCTCTAGGACTTGGCCTTGGCCAACATAGCATTATCTCCTTCTGTCAACTCCTCAGAAAAGAGCAGCTCTGGAGCTGGACTGATGGACAGGCTGAACATCAGCTCCAGGTCTCAAGAATTCCAGGAGCTGGTTCAAATGACTAACACTTCTATTTCTTCATCTATAAAGAGGGTGAAAACAGAAGGACCTTGGTGATTGTGCTGCTGGCTAAGGATACTCACAGAGGGCTTAAACAACAGTACCTGGAACCTGGTCACATGCAATACTAGTTGTTATATTACTATTACAACAGAATAAAATGAAGTCAAACTCTACAGTTACCAAGAATCTTTGCTTTTCTAAATGACCATGTTTGCAAACACAGGCTCTCGTTCCCAGTTTTCACGTCTGTCCGAATCTAACATGCTCTTTAGGTCCACATCAATACTTCTTCCCCATCAGGCCTTTTCTGACCTTTTCCGACCATCAGTCTCATTTACCTCTAGGCAGCAAAAGCACATTGCCCATTTAGTCTACTGATGGTTACATGTAACCCATACACACCTCTTCTCCCTCCATTTAACACACATAAGTCAAAGGGGTGCAAGCCTGCATCTTAACATAATCTTTTGCATCTCTCGGTACCTCTAAGTGGTCTCAAAGGAATCCACATGTACAGACTAGCTTAGGTCATCAGTGCTTGACAGACAGGAACTACATTCCTCCAGTCTCAAGAAAATGTTACTCCTTGTTTTCCAGCTAATATGTCATGTCTTTTCATTCCACTGTCTCCTAGTGACTAGCCCCTCTGCCATTCAGCCTCACCACTGGCTTCCCTCTACCTCTGGCCACCAGAGTGCTTCATTTCTGTCTGCAACCAACTCAAGACGTCTAGTATCTCAGCAGCTTTACTTAAGCCTTCTGCCATTTGTTCAGCACTACATTTGGCCCTCTTCTCCTCGGTGTCCCCATAGATAGGCAGTTTACTGATGCTAATCTGCTGTATCACCTACAACTCTCTCTTTAGTCTTCAGAGCCAGTTTCTGAAGGTCACCAGCGGGCTTCAAAGTCTGGGCCTTCTATGAATTTTGTGGCCTTTGACACTTCCTTATGGTCGTTCTTCCTTTAACTCCTATCATCACTTTCCCTTGTCTCTTTCCCCTCTGGCCAAGTCTACTGTGTTAACCCCAGTGTTCTCTGTTTGGTTTGTATTTCAGTAGTATCCAGAGTAGAAGACCCTGACCAATAGCCTCAGCTGGTACAATGTTTTTTAAGGGATTTGTTTTCTATTGTGGTTTCAACTCACATCCAAAGAACATCACCTGCATGTTCCACTCTGGCTCACAAGGGCCTTCACTGAGGCCTTTAGCTCTAAGGGACTATCAGTTATCTTATATTCAACTCATATTCAACATCCAAAACTACATCACCTTCCTGCAAAAAGGTATTTTTTTCTCTTCCTCAGCTTCTGATAGCTAATTTAAGAGTTATCTGGGTCTGGAGATACAGCTCAATGGTATAATGTATACTTCGCATGTGCCAGCACCTGGGTTCAATCCCCACTAACTAGCGCACACACACACACACACACATACACACACGTGCACACACACACAAGCGCACACATACACACACACACACCTGGCATCCACACTGATTCCATGTCTTCCCTCAACCCTGCCAAACCAAGAGTAAACTCAGAATATTTTCCTTTGTAACAAACTTCAACCCATTCCTCCTCATACTTACTGCTAAAGTCACTGATACTTATCTGCGACATTCATTCTGCACATAAATTTTGGACAATACCATTTGTGACATATTGGTCATTTACACAAAATCCCAATAGAGTCCCCTATCCATAAAGTATCCAAAAACCCTAAAGCAGGCCCATAAGTGGCTCACAAAATGATACTCCCTTTACCATTTTCCAGCACAGACTCTTTGCTCTCTGCTCAGAGGTTGGCACAGCCTATTGCATGCCACATTTGCATCTGGCACATGGCAGGCACTCAGGACTATTCTGTCAGGCAACCACACAATGTTCTATCCAAATAATAACCCTTCAAAAGACCAGGAACACTAAAACTATGTAAAATAAATGATTTTTAAAAGCCTATCTATTAACTATTGGCCAACTGATAGTTTTTTTTATCATTTAAGGGGATTTTATGGATCAGTATATTAAAAAACCCAAATTCAAAAGGCAAAAGCATTATAGTCTCTCGTATGTGAGAAGCAGGTGGATCTCTGTGAGTTCAAGGCCAGCCTGATTTATAAGACCTAGTTCTAGGACAGGTCCCAGAACTACAGAGAAAAACCATGTCTCGAAAAACCAAAGAAAAAAAAGAAAAGAAAGAGAAAAAAGAAAAAAATTATAATAGCTTTAATTCTTCAATTAAAAATTTCAATATTTTAATTCTATTTTGTGCTCAGAGAGCTAAGGGAAGTGAGGGAGGGGAAACAGACAAGCTTATAACTGCCTGTAACTCCAGCAGATCAGCGCCCTCTTCTGGCCTCCAGCAGCACCTGCACTCATGTGCACAAATCTGCACGCAGACACACATACTCAGAACCTAAAACAGAAAAATAATTCTTTAAAAAAAGGCTATATCCAAATGCAGCTTTTAGTTGTGAAGGGTGAAGTTTTTGGCCATTTCTTAACACTTCACATTTTATGTAGAACAAATAAAAATGAGCAAAATTAGTTTTAATAGATTATTTTTTCTTGTATGTACATGTAATTTCTTATGTATGTGTATGTTTTTCCATGTACATATGAGAAACGAGGTCACACACTTAATGTAATAGCACTTTTAATGAAAAGTCATTGATTAATTTCTTGTAATAGTTTGGTTTTTGATCTATTAAATGCATTCTGGATAAAGAGTACTGGAAATTCAATCTGTCATGGGAAATATCTAACATTTCTAAATGCTGTTATAAATTCATATAAGCTAAACAAACAGGAAGATGAAACTACTCGTTTTAGACAACACAAATTCCACAAAATAAGATGCAATTTGATTTATGTATTTCCCAGTAAGTAACGTCTGCATTAACAGTAGTAGTGGTGGTAGCATTTTGAGATACTTTCTCACTCTGCAGCCCAAGGTGGTCCAGAATTCACAGTCCTCTTGCATACCTGACAATACTTTTAGTCTTGAATATGCTCTTTTTGGCCTTTTTATAAGTTTGTGCCTTACAAATAACTTCCCCAGTATTTCCTTGGTTGCTAGATCATTAACTAGTTCAGTTTGTGTCCACCTCACCAGACTGCGCCCGACGGTATAAACTGGAACTATTTGTCCATCTACAACTAATTCCTGCTGTGCAAATCCAACACTTATCTGAGGGAGCAGTGAAAAGGTGCTATCTCTTCACCCACTCAACAAACATTCGCTGAGGACCTCCTGCGTGGGAGGCACAGGGACAGGACCAGGAACACTGAAGTGATATCAGAGGGGAGAACTCACACCTTCACATCATTCTCATTCTTCTTGAAGAACATTTTGCTAAGTAAGCTGTGCATAATAGCTATAGCAAGCGCTGTGGAGAAATATGAAGTGGGAATGAGAAGCCTGAGGTGAAGAGGTGGTTTTAAGGGGCAAGAGTGAAGGAAGGGTTTCTGAAAAGTGACATCGGAGCAATGACTTAACAAATGTGGCAACAGATACTGAGCTAACTGGAAAAATAGTCCAGGTAGACAAGCAAGCATGAAAACACCGAGGCAGGGAGCACCTATGTATTCCAAGAGCAAAGAGGACAGTGGATGGAAGAGGAAAGAGAGAAGACCATACCCAAAGAGTCTAGAATGTTCGGGTGGGGGCTCCACCCCAAGCCCCCTCCCCTGGACTTGCCTCAGTCCAGACTTGGACCCAAGAAAGCCCACCATTTGAGGTTCCCCCCCATCTGGAGTTGCCTCAGTCCAGACTCTGCCCCCAAGAAAGCCCACCATCTCCATCGGTGGCTCCACCCCTGAAGACATTAAAAGTCCCCACCTCATGGTTTCCTCAGCTTCTCCTGGAGCCACCCAGGAATGCTGTGCTCAGAACAAACCTGAGTTTATTAATTCAGTTTGAGTGGCTTACTACAACAGTGGTGACAGATTCCCACTAACCAGGATTCAAACTCAACACAAAGGACTCTGGCTCGTGCTAATGAAATGGAGGGAACATATGATCCAGTTCAAAAAAGGCTTTGGATGTTCACTGAGAACAGGCAAAAAAGGACAAAGAGGGCAAAAAGACCAGAAAAGGAAGAACTATAATTAATCAGGTAAGACAATGGCAATCTGGACCAGGATGGTAAAAGGTGGTAGGTTGTAATCTGATTTTTAGAGGCTTTTTGGTTTTGTATTTTGAGACAGGATCTCTCTGTAACTGCCCTGTCCTGAAACTTACTCTGTTGACTACACTGGTCTCGAACTCACAGAGATCCGCCTGCCTCTGCTTCCGAGTTGGGATTAAAGACATGAGCCACCCCATCCATTGCATTTTTAAGGTAGATCTACTAGGGCTGTATATTGTTACTGTTCTCGTTGCCGTGACAGAATACCTGACCAAAGCATCCTATGGAAAGAAGGCTGGTTTGACTCACAGTTAGAGGCTGCTGTCTGTCAAGGCAGGCAAGCACAGGATAGCAGCAGAAACACAAGACAGCCAGTTACATGGTATCCACGGTCAGGGCTTAGACAGCTGCTGTGAACAATCTCTCTGTACACTGTGTAAATATGTGTCGCTATGATTGGTTTAACAAACAAGCTGACTGGTCAATAGCTGAACAGGATAAAGTTTGGCAGGAAAGCCAAACTGAGAATAATGGGATGAGGAAAGGCAAAATCAGGAGTCGCCAGCCAGCCGCAGAGGGAGCAGGAAATGAACGTGCCATGCTAATAAAGGTACCACCACATAGCAGAGAGTAAATAAGGAATATGGGTTAACAAAGTATTAGAGCTAGTTAATAATAATCCTGAGCTATTGGCCAAGGATTTATAATTAATATAAGCTTCTCTGTGGTAATTTGAGAGCGGCTGTGGGACAGGAAAACTCCACCTACAGATAGCTTTCTAGTCAATCAGGACTACAACTCATGGAATAGTGCTGCCCATAAAGTAAGTTCTCCCACCTAAACTAACCTAACCTAATTTAGATAATCCCTCACAGATGTGCCCAGAGATTGGGCTCCTAGGTGAGTCTAGACCCTGTCAAGTTGACAATCCATATTAGACATCACGGTTTTGTTAATAGATTAGATGTGGGAAATCAAGGATAACTTTAGAGCTATGTGGGGCTGACATTAAGAAGAAAAGGAGTGGTGGTGGGTGGGTAGACTAAGAAGAGTAGCCCAGAAGTTGGATTTAAAGTAATGAATGTGGAGACTGAGAATGCAACTAGATGCAGGAGTCTGGACTCCAGAGAAGTCAAAAGGAAAAGAAAACTTAGGGAGTTATCAGCTGCAGACAATCGTTAAAGCTATGGAGTTATCTGAAGTCAAGGCAGTAGCTGCAGAGACAAAACCCAAGGACTAAGTAAAGCCTTAGGCCCTCAGGAGTCAGCAAAGGAGATTGAGAAGGAATGGCCACTAAGGCAGGAGGAAAATGACCATGCTGGCGTGTTACAAAAGACTGGGACTCTGAGATTGCACTTCACAGGTTTGAGGTACCCGGCACTCAGCAATGAGGCTACAGCAGGCTAAGATAGAGAATTCCTTTTCCCAGCTCAAACAGAGTCTACGGTGAGGTAACCTTTCAGCAGAGGCTACTACAACTGCCAGATTCAGTGCAGTTATCTAGAAAAGCAAAATTTTAAAAGTACAATACTAAAGTTGGGCTTTATAACCTCTGAAAGAGTGATTTAAATTAGGGTACAGTTTTCCAACCAGAGTGCTACTGACATGATAGGCCAGAAAAAAATAGTATAGATAGCATAGCTATGCTGTGCATTATGGGTACTTTTTTCCCAGCAACTCTGGTATCTCTCCCTTTCAGAAACCAAATAGCACATACCTTCACTTCCCCATTATGAAAACCAAAATTACCTCCAGAAATTACATAATCACATGCAGTTAGAATAGCTGAGTCAGTACAGTTGCCAAGGCAAATCAACTCCAAAGTTATATACTAAGCATTTTTGGGGCCAAGTAATACCCATGAACTTCAGATCACTGTATGTGAATGTATCCTATTCTTCTCCAGATTGCTACCTGCCACCATGTTTGGAGGAGACTAACTGTATGCAGTATTCAGAGTGGGAAAGCAAGCAGTTAAGCTCAACCTGTCAATATGCACACACACATGCGCACACACACGAGCACATGCACACACACCTTAAATACCCCTTTTGTTTGAAAATACCATAATGAAACCTAATTTTTCTAAAGCTAATTTTAAAAAAGCATTATCTGTTTTTGTTGTTTTCTGTTTGTTTTCAGTATAAAAGACTACCAGGTCTATCTTTTTTGCACACTCATTTTCATACCACTTCAGCACTATGCATAATAGGCAAGAGGTGGAAGCAATCTGAGTCTCCACCCAATGAACAGGCAAACAGAAGGGGTTCTCATATCTACTGTAGCACAGAGGAACCCTGAGGACACTCCGCTAAATGAAATAAACCAGTCATCAAAGGCAAATATTGCAGGTGGAAAGATAGCTCAGAAGTTAAGAGCATTGGCTCCTCCTGGAGATGACCAGGATTAGGTTCCCAGTACCCACAGGTTAGCTCACAAATGTCTGTAAACCCAGTTCTGGGGGATCCAATACTGTCTTCTGGCCTCTGAGGGCACTACAACATGTGATGTACTTATACACATGCAAGCCAAACACCCATACACATAAGAAAAAAAGAGACAAATACTGTATGGCTCTGCTCTTATGAAGTATGTAGAATAGTTAAATCCATAAGAAGGGAAGCAAATGGTGGCTGCCAGAGGTTGAAAGGAAGGGGAAATGGGGACTTGTCAATGGACTTAAGAATCCCAGTTTCACAAAATGAAAGTTTGTGGAGACCCGTTGCTAATCTTAAACCAGGACTATCCCACCAGCAACCCATGAGCTGTATGAACTCTAGGATGGCTATAAATATGGCCTGACACAAATATCATACACTTACTTACAGCACTATGAGTTTTTTTTAATGATGTGTTTGGAACGTGATTATATGGTTCTTGAGTGTGAACTTTGTAATTCACCAAGTTGCACTGCAATATCACACAAAGTTAAGTGTACATATACACTTCCTCTTTGAGTGGATGACAACACTAGAGCCACACATATGGCTCAACTTGCCGACTGTATCAATGATGGTGACACTGAGGAAATGGCTTTTAGTGCCATTAAAGGCACAGCTAAAGAAATGTATACGAAATAGTAAAATGGAGTATTACGGTGATCCTCTTTGATCTGGCTCAAAGAGAATCAGCATATCTGGCTAGTTACTTGGGGTGTCCTGCAGATGGTAGGCAAAAATCAAGGTCACAGAAAATTAATATTAGATGATACAATTACTGCCTCCAAACTCACATTCAATGAAGCATCACTGCACAGTACATCAAGAAAGTGTATAGTCAAAAGCATTTAAAATGGGTAATAGCTGCCGGGTGGTGGCAGCACATGCTGTTAGTCCCAGAATACAGAAGGCAGAAGCAGGCAAATCTCTGAGTTGAAGGCTGCCTAGTCTACAGAGTGAGTCTCAAGACAGCCAGAGTTACACAGAGAAACCTTGTCTCAAATAAATAAAGTGTAAACAAGTAAACAACAACAACACAAATGGGTAACATCATATAAATTGCTATCAAGACTGTGAATTTCAAGAGGGACAGAGATTAAATCATCATCAATTACAGGAATTCCTTAAAACTGCCCAGGCTCTTTTTAACAAAACAAAGGGGGGGGGGTCTAGACAACATCACTACTTTTCAGGAATAAGATGGCTAAATCAAGGTCAAATATCAAAAAGATTTCATGATTTTCAACTCACCATCATGTTGCTTGTAGTTATCAAAACAAAAGTTACCAGAACTTAACAACAAAACCTAGCTTATAGACTTGTCATTTTCCATGGATTTAACCACTCACTTAAATGAGTTAAGCATGTTTCTTGAGTTAAAACCAATGTATCGAGCTGCAAGTATGGCAAGTTCAGATTAAGGCAGATAATTTTATGCATCCTGACACAAGGGCTAAATACTGTCCTGTGAACAAAATATGTAGCTCTGCTTCTCAATTTGACACAGAATTTAAACACAGATTTTGGGATTTCCATGAAAATAGTATTTTGGTATATTCAGGACTCCATTTTCAATTGACAGGAATCTATGTAACCTGCCAACTTACACATAAAGCTGCAACCTAACATTCATCTTAAAGAAAAAAATGTGATCATGTGTTTTCCCAACCTTTAAACACCATGAATTACTCATGTCATCTATGGCAACACCTAAACCATTTTTAGATTTATTTATTTCATGTGTATGAGTGTTTTGCCTGCCTGTATGTAAGTGTGCCATGTGTATGGCTGGTGCCTGAGGAGGTCAAAGGAAGGTATCGGGTCCCCTGGAACTGGACTTATGGATGGTTACTAGGAACCGAACTCCAGTTCTCGGAAAGAGCACCGTGTTCCTAACAGCTGAGCAACTGTTCTCACCAAAGCACACCGAGAGTCCCATGAGAACCAAGCTGTCTGATGAGCACTTAGAGCTGACCAAGAACTGCAACTGCTTCTACCAAACCAGATACTGATACATTCTGTTGTTGGACACAATGTCACACAGCCCGCTGGTTCTATGTTCCTTTGTAACTGTCTATCACATTTATGCGTTTTTAAAAGCCAACAAAGTTTGTTACTTAGATATGTTCATTTTCTTTATTAGTGGTCACAAAAAGGGCCTGCTCAATAACCTTAAAAGACCCTCTGAAGGTGCAGCATGGTTAGGATCACTCTGTGACAGACTTGCTGCCTATCTGTAATAGGAAATGTCTGTCACACAAACTGTACACACTTGTTTTCTGATGTAGGTGGGTCTTCTGTCTATGTGTTACTTTCATTGGTTAATAAA